>ML833951.1:34831-50045 GCA_009831015.1 Picea engelmannii | reverse complement strand
TGTTTGAAAAATATTGGAATTCCCAAGTAGGTAATTTCTTCCCTATTCAATTATAATAAAAGTCAAGGATTCTCAATGTACTAGTTGTATTATCATATTCTATATTAATTCCATACATTTTGGATTTTCTATAATTGGATTTTCCTCTCGAGGTCTTGAGATTTAAAACTAAGCTTTTCAAAATCTATTTTCCATGGTAGTTGATTGTCCTCCCAACAAAATCGTATCATTATCAATCTATGAGTGAGTAATATTATCAAACTCTTAAAAACGTTAAATCCTTGTAGAGGATCCATATCTATTTTCTCATTCTAATTACATGCCAAATGACTTAACCATAATTATAATAAAAAGAAAAAAAAAGATTGTAAAAATGGCACTAGGGTAGCCCTATTGAATCCCTCTCAATATTTTGAAAAAGGATGCGAGTCTTGCATTAACTAGCAATGTAATCTACTCATCATTAATACATACTTTGATCCAATTTATGAATACATCCTCAAATTTAAAATTTGAAATAACATTGTAGATAAAGAGGTGATTTATCCCATCAAATGCATGTTTCATGTCTAGTTTGATCACCACGCCTTGTCTCTCATCTTTCTTGCTTAAGTGAATACATTCATGGACCATAATGATGATATTTTATTGAAATAACTTGTTTGAAACAATCACGGGGTCTCAACTCAATGAAATTGTGACATAACACATTCATTCATGGGATATTAAAGAATACCCCTAATTTCACTAGATATTGATAAATACTTCCTCAAAAAAATTTGTTTAACCCCCCTCCCATTACACTTTTCCAATAAAAAAACCCTTATTTTTATGATATATCCCTTATTTTTACCAAATACCCCTTTCTATACCCCTCAATACCCATAAACCCCCTCATGCCATACATCCCCCCCCAATACCTACAATATATTGAATCTATTTTTTCATAATTTAAAAACCCCCTTTATGAATGAACGTGATAAGATATTGGTCAATAAGGTGAAGCCCCCGTGGAAACAATGCCCCCCTTATCTTCTAATATTGGCTTGCCTGAAAGCAGTTTGATTTTGCTTGTTTGATTTTGGTGCATACCTTATATGTTACATTACATAAAGAGATTGACTTGAATTTTTAGAGGTTTGTTGGATTTTCTTCATTTAGAATCATAAAAAAAAATAAGTGTTTATCCCCTTTACTTTTCCTTGGGTTCTGATTTTTTCTACAACTTTTGTAAGCTCCTTTTTAACATGTGTTGAGACAATAAGATGAAATATTAGAGAAAATTCAGTGAGCTTGGGGTTTTATCAAGAAGTAAGGAGAATACCCTCTTTTACCTCATCTTTAGTGATTTGATTCGTCATTTGAAATTCCACATTTATATTGCATTAACATATTGTCGGATGCCATTGAAAGCCAAATCCTATCATTGTTTCCAAATCTAATTGTAAATAAGAAAAATTTTGATCTCAATGCCCCATTGGAAAAGGAAGGCAGTGTTGAGGACATTACAAATATGGAAAATCATGGTAAATATGGTCAACTATGATCAACCATTATCAACATGGTTAACTAAATTGAACCATGGAAAATATGGTCAATCGAAGTTAATATGGTTGATTAAATCTACAAAACTAAAAAATATTAATTACTCTCCACATGTATATTAGGAATAGTTTAAGCATATGACAATATAATGAATCATTTAAAGGCTTATTTTCTCTACATGGAACCTAAAAAAATAAAATATAACCTCACAATTGAAAGTGACAAAAAAGTTTTTCCTTCACTTCATTGCTCTACAAGAATACTCTCTTTCCCTCTTTAAAATTTATGTTTCTTTTTCCAACAGATTCTTCTTGTCAACATGGGCACACTCATGTGGACTTCTGAAAGAAAATATTTGGTGGAGTTGATGTGATTAGGGATATCTTATTGGATAAATTATTCAAATATTTGTACCTATCCCCAACTAATGTCACAGGTATTGGTGTATAACAAACATGAGAGTGTCTTAAGTGAGACTTAAACCCTGATGAAGATTTACAACCATCCCTTGCTTTCACCAACCTAATAAAAGAAAAAGGTTTATAATTATTAACATAATACTTTAATATTGCATGGTATAAAAAATAATTGAAATCATGTTGGCACCTTATTTTGAAATTTTGGGACTTCTGCACGAAGTTGAAGTGTGCCCACCCTAGGTTTTCTACATGCAATAGGATTATTGTACTTTAGGTGTAGGTTTTGTTACATGTGTGACACCCCATTTTGACCTAACTAATTGAATCTTTTCTTCTCAATTCCTCGAACAAGAAAATGCCCACTTGACAAAGGCCTTTGTAGACAATGGTTACTCTATCTCTCAAATCAACAAATCTTTCCACTCAACTCGCAATCCTAACTCTAAAAATCCCCCCTCCTCTCCACCTCAAGATCTCATTTATCTACCCTATATCCAAGGCACAACCAATCATATCTCAAAAAAATTGGCAAAAAATAATATTAAAACCCTCTTCAAACCTAGTAACACTACAAGGAAAAGACCCTCTAGCGGAGGTTTTGCGGACGCCCCTATAAAAATATCCCAAAAATCTGTTTATAGTGGATGATACTAGTAGAGGTGAGAGGTCGAAGGTTTTAGCAGAAGTTTCTACATTAGTTATTTTATAAGTACATAATGCATCGGTGCGTTTTAGACAACATGTGCATTGGTGCCCTCAAAACTAGTGCATCGTTGTAGGGTTATTTCGAATAAAGAACAATATTATCCAGTGTGCTAAGGAAATAAGAACGCATCGAGATATAATGACGCACCATAATAGTGTTCTTTTAAAAATACATGGTGTGCAATGTAACACTGGAAGCATTGGTGCGCTATTAGTAGAGTGCATCGTCATATGGTTAAATAAAAAACATTTACACAATAATGTAGGATTGTGTCAAAAAACATATACCGATGCCCTCCATTGTATCATGTGCATCGATGCACACCAGTGCTACAATACAGAGCATTGTGTTAGGGTTAATTTCAAAATTTAGGCGGTGCACTCTGTAAACCCAAGCACACTCGGGCGTCTATTATTATACTACACCATGTCATGCTTAAACAAAAAAATTCGCACTATTGTAGTTTTTCAAAAAATGAAAAAGCAGTGCGCTATGGAGTCGTATACGCATTATATATATATATATATATATATATATATATATATATATATATATAATTGGTGCGCTCATTAAACATGTATGGCCCAGTGCGGTTGTGAATCGGGCGCACCGGAACAAGGTTTTATTAAAAAAAAAAAACCAATGGTAAAAATCATTTTTACCATTCTCAGTGTTGTAGATCTGAAAATGACCGGTGCAACCTATTTGAAGTACCCTTCCATTGGTGTTTTCCTTGTTTGTGTTCCTTTCATCTGTTGTTGGGTGCATGAATTTTGAATTTTGCCAAACGATGGGTAGATTTTGTTTTTTTTAGTACGTTGCAACCATGCCTGCCCGATGAAAAAATGTCCAAGTAATCTCCTTGTCTCTTCATAACTTAAGTTTTCACTGGTTTAAAGTTTAAAATTGAGTGAAATTTTAAGTGTTAAAAAAAAAAAAAAAAAATGTGCGGTGTGTTCGAGGATCTCATCTCGCACTGTGTACCGTTTGACCTATAAATTTACAAGGCACACCGCATACCTTGTTACATTTCTTGGTGGTGCGTTGGTAAACATAAACACATCGACACATATGTTTAATGACGCATCGAAGAAAATCATTTAACTGGTGGGGTGGTGCGTCAAAGTACATCTAATGCAGCGTGCATTAAATGACATAGTGTATCGCCCTTATCAGATATATTTTATGCAGTGCATTAGTAAACGTGCACACCAGGGTGTTCATGTTTACCAAATGCACCGCTGAGAAATGTAACATTGCGTTGTGATGCACCTAGTAATTGTTTTGGTGGCACCATGCGAGGTGTGATAGGAATGACCGGAACGCACCATTATAAAGTTCCATACTCAAAAAATTGTTAAAGTTTATGTGACAGTGCAACTATGTTAGTTACACACACTGGTGTGTGTAGGGAACATATACGCACCACATTTTTTTGCTAATTTTAAATAGTTGTTTACCTACTTTAAAATTTTAATTTGTTTTTTCGTTTAAGTGGTGTGTGGTGTGTATGATAAACGTAACGCACCGGGGCATATTGTTTGTAGTGTAGCACCCCGGTGCAGTACCTTTTTCCAATGCACCGCATAACACAATAGAACATTTATGTTCAGTGCATTAGTGCACACTGACACACCGGTCACGGTGATCACAATATATATGGGTGCACTACAGACGGTGCATGACTATTTTTTTGGCGCACTATTAATGCAATTATCTTATTTTTTGAAGGAAGTTATTTTTCTATATTTATAGATAAATTTACCATTCAATATTTTTTTTTAATGTTTTATGTATGAATGAGGCTGATGTACTTCATATGTTAATCATGCAGAGACGTAAGCGGAGAGAGAAGCAAAAACAATAGGACTAGAGGGTGGACCTGTACAATGTTGTATGGGAATGGGAGGCAAGGGAGAAGGAGAGGGATTTGTACCCTCACCCTATTACTCCAGTGACTCATGTTGTCTTGAGGGATGTAGGCCACCTTAAGTACTATGAGGAGGCTACATCCCTTAAGGGGAACTTCGGGTTGTTGGTGCATATGATCCATTGATGGGATGTCCATCGACAGGATTTCCGTGTGGGTCTGGATCAATGGTACCATCCCACTGAGGAGGATGTTTACTTTATCACCGGGTTATCCAAGAGAGGGGAATGTTTTCCCCAATTCCTAGATGTCCCAGTAGGTGTTTCCACTGAGAGTCAAATCATGTACTCTCAATGATACATCGGGGTTGAGGTACTATCCCCAATTGATTTTTAGGTGTCTAGTGGACAGTTGAAAATCACCTCTTTCGATGCAGAGGAGGTTAGGTGCCTCTCACTCTTAGTGAATACCATAGCCCATTTTACCAATGATGGGAAACACATTAGCTGCCCTCTTTTGTATTATGTTTATTCTTTGGTATAGTGGCCACGGTGTATCATATGGTATGCCATTATTTAACGACAACTTTGTATAGCACTCAACAAATGTCGAGCTATGATATGTGGGAGATTGAACTTCCCATTTTCCTCAGAGTTGTTTTGATTATTTTTTGAGAGGTTTCCAGAGATGAGGCTGCCTTTTGTTTGTCAACCTCATAGGTCGAGGAATAATGTGTGGATGCGCATGTGGGGGGATATGATGCCCAAGAGGGTCTAGGCGGAGTTTCCAGCCAGGATTGCACCAGATGCACTAGGGATACTAGGCAGTGTGTTGAGCCTCCAAATTGACATCCCCATTACCATATTATACTCCTCATTTATACCTTTTTGGGCTACCTAAACTTGGATCAATGATAAAGAACCCTACCTCTAGTCACTGATAAGGTCATAAGGTAAAGTATAATTGGATTTATGCATTTTGTGGTTTATTAAGCTAGGAGACTAAATATTTCATGTACTAATGTCTAAAATTGCCATGTGTAGCCTTTGACCTTTGGATGAAGTCCAACACTTCTATGTCAGCTCATCTATCCGGTACTTGTGCACTAGATTGCCCACTGTCTGAATATGGTACCAAGCGCATCTTCCGTTCAGATTCGGTACCCACAGACCATTCAGTGTCGCGATCCAATACCAACGATCACAAACTGTTCTAGTCTGGTACCAACCAATTGTGCACTGTTCAGATCTGGTACTATCTACTGAATCTCACCTGTCACGATCCGGTACCAAAACAGGAAAACAGAGTATGCTAAGATTGGCTCTAGATCGCTCCCAAGATCATTGTTGAGTGTTTATGAAATCATCAAATTCTAGCAAGACTATGTTAAGCCAGTTTGTTTATTGCTTCATCCTCATACACTTCGTGTCATGAGGATGAAGTTTAAAATATGTAACTGAATATATAAATTTAACAATTGTTGATTTGTAAAATATTTCACCTCCTTGTGTTTCACGACTAAGAATGTTTAAATAGTCATGGCAAGGATGGTGGAAGTAGTAGAGAGATAGCATATTTCATCATATGAAGCAGTGTTACATATTGTAGAACATCTCTTGATATTGAAGTTTAATAGAAGAATGTCATTTATTCCCATGTCTTGATCAGTTATGAATGAATGTGAGTTCAGTTGTTAGTATAGTTTCATGTTTTCAAGTTTTGAGTAAGAGTGATGTGTGGATTAAATACCAACTTACTGTAGACTCTAGTCGTTGACCTGTTGAAGCGGCAAGGGCCCACCACCCAACAAAGGTCATCATCCTTATAGAGTAGTGTTAGCATTTGATTTCAATAGTATAACTGTTAGACTAGCTAAAGCTTCCAGATGATAGCAGTATAGTTTCAGTTTAGGATTTTGATTATGATTGCTTAGGGATCTTTATTTACTCTTTTTTGCATATGCTCTGTTTCTGTTCTTATGAATTTGATTTTTCCTAATGGACATGGATGTTGGTAGCAGTAGTCAAACATAATTGGAAAAGAACTAGTGAAGTTCACAATAGCATATTGTGAACCACAACATACTCAATATACTGGCTATTGAAATACCCATGCTATGCCTTGATGATTGATGTGTGATTCCCTTTTCAGAAGTGTGATTGCATAGTTAGATTTCTGGGTCAGATAACAGAGTTGATCTGTCAAAGAACTCCATCTCATATTTGCATGTACCCCAATGGAGTAGATAGCTTCTATGTGAAAGGCAACCAAAGTGTGTTTAAGTTTGTTTCTCAATTCAGATTATTTCTATACTTGTGACATTAGAATTATCTCTCTTACTGGTGTCTTGTAACTCTATTGATTAGGAATCCTGGATTGATAATTAATGGGTGCATTATACTAATCATATAAGTAGCACAACATTTTAGCGTCGTTGTCGGGGAGTTGCAAACGGTAGGAAAGTGATTTTAGCCTAGATTGCTTGTATAAGTTTTTTTAATAATTTTAAAGGATGCTTGAGGGAGGAGGATAAAACGTTTAAGACGTGAGTGAAGAGCCACATGGCCACTAGATTGGGGTTCTCTGAAGCCAGGTTGCCTTCTTACCTTCTATATAGAATTAGGATTTCAATTGAGTTAAGTATCAAATTTTTTATTTTTATGCATAGATATAGATATAATAAGGGTAGATTTCTAATCTCTAAAGATTCAAAAACAAACCCGCCCCCACTAATTCAACTGACATTGGAGTAGGAAAAATTCCACCATGAGGGAGTTCAAGGGGAGCCAGTGAGGCTCCAGAAGAGGAACCTAGAATTGAGGAATCGACACTGGGGAAGATAGAATGTGAGTCTGTTGAAGGAACTGAACATTTAGAAGACACACAAAATCCAGTTTTTGAACCATCTATAAGTGGAGGAGGAGCACCTAGTGAAATGGCAGAAGAAGAAGGAAATAAAAATGTAGCCACTGACACTGAGACCTTCGGGTTTCCAATCTTAGATATTTCCAGAAACATCAGCATGAAAAATATCCCACTATCATCATTACCCATTTTTAGAGGTATGTCAACTGAAGATCCAGACTTATTTTTATTCGAGTTTGGAATATTATGTAGAAGTTATAATTACTCAGATGATGCCCAAAAACTTAATCTCTTTCTAGACACAATAAAAGACTCAGCCTTGAGATGGTTCATGAGCTTAGGAGAAAATGCAATTCTCTCTTGGGATCAAATGAAAGAAACATTTTTACAAAAATACCAAGACTATTGTAAGGGTAATGCTAAAAATGGCATTTTCAAAATGCAGCAAACAGAAGATGAAAGCCATGAAGACTACTTAGAAAGGTTCTTATACAATTATCAGAAATCAAAATTATTCACCACAGACCCAGCTGTAGTAAGAACTGTATTTTTGAAAGCTCTTAGAGATGACAGCATAGAAGTTTTAAATTTGCTAAGTTCAGGAGATGTGCACCAAAAACCCTTTGCAGAAATTGCAGATTACTGTAGAAGATACTCAAGGGGACAAGCTAAAACAAGGAAAGGACCAAGAGATTCTTTTAGCAGAAATTCAAAACAAAGCTCAGGGACTGTCACCAGAATTGAGTTAGGAAACTTATTGGAGAACTTTAAAACAGACATCTTGAGCACAATCAGTAACCAAATAGATACTCTAAAACTGAAAAAGAAACAAGAAGAAGAGGTTGTTTTTGCAATCTTTTGTCCTAAATGTCGAAAGAAGCACCCTCAGAAAGAATGCCCATTAATTGTCATAGAAGTATGTGGTCTATGTACACTAGAACACCCCACATCTGAGTGTCCAACTTTGCTTGAGTTACAAGCCATGTATAGGGGAGGGGGAGTCTCGCAAGAAAAACCATACCCCTCTAGGAGGCCTTGGACAACACAAAACCCCAATGCATTTTATGACCCTAATACACAATACCAACAACAACAATGGGGTCCTCCTCCAATTCCCTATTCCAAATGGACACCTCAGCAAGCTCAAACTCAACCTTGGCAACAAGGTTGGAGGGGGCATGTGTATGGGAATCCCTCTTACCCTACATATCTGTAGTATACCACAAACATTTCCCAATTACTACCTGGATTTAACCCACCTCATATGCAAGCTTTACTTCCACCTCCTATACAACAACAATTCACAACACCCTTGAACCCTAACTAGCAGCAGCAAGCACCTCTAAATGCTAATCAATAGCCACAGAACCAAGCTACCCACAACCCTCTTATACCAACAACAATCCCTTCCCAGCCAATTCCTAACCCTAATAATCAATCCACCCACCTTGTGCAAAATGCAGAGATACAAATTTTTCCCACCTATGAAATTCAACTAAGATCCGAAAAAGTTGTAAATCAATCAAATTCTGGAGTAATGATTCAAGAAGAAAATGATAATCATTCTGAACAAGAAAACACTCAAACCACCCCGAAGAAGGAGAGACTTCCCCTCATATTCCAACCACTTCTCAGTCCGTAGGAGTACCTCAACAAGTTAATCTTCCACCCTACCCCGAAAGACTATTAGTGAAGAAACCTGACCCACCCTTGCACAAAGACATAGAGGATCAGTTACGAAATATATGTATAAAAATACCTCTATTGCAAGCCATCAAAGATATTCCCATATATGCCAAAATCATAAGGGATGTTTGCCTTAAGAAACCAAGAAGGAAGAAGAAGGAACCTACCCTTATTTAGGTAGTAGGACAATTATCTGAATTTATTTATGAAATTCCATATAAATATAATGACCCTGGGAATCCAGTAGTCACTGTTGAAATTAATGGTATTTCCTTACCAAACACACTCATTGATTTGGGTGTAGCAATTAATATAATTCCTTTTAACACTATGCAAAAACTCCAAATCAACCAATTAAGACCAACCCAAACCATGATAGAATTGGCAGATAAGTCAGTCATTAGCCCTGCAGGAAGTTTAGATGATGTCATAGTTACACTAGCTTCTTGGGAATATCTAGTAGACTTCCTAGTCATCTATTCTAAATCATCCTCCAAACCAGGATACCCTGTGGTTCTTGGCCGCCCTTGGCTGGCCACAGCAGATGCCTTTATTGGTTGTTGGTCTCGCGAGATGACGATATCCAATGGCACACATAGCCAAAAGCTTGTTCTCTTCCCTCCTGCCTAACCGGCACAAGAGACACCTCCTTGTCTAGAAAACCCTTATGGAGAGGAATATTGCATCCGACCACTATTAACACTTGAACAAGTAAAAGGTATGCAAGAAAAATCAGATGAATAAGTCTTAAGTTTATTTTTGGCTGATACAAACTGCATTGAATATCCTAGATCTTTTGCAGAATTGTAACACATTTTCAGTTTTGAATTCCAACAAACTTGGCACCCTGATATCACTCAATTATATAATTTATCACCAACTTCCTCAAAGAAGAAAGAAAGTACTAAACTTGTTGAGATTAGACCAGGAAAACCTTTGTATATCAACTCTAGTTTGGAACCAGAAAAAAAGATACAAGTAATTGAAATGCTCCGAAGACAGTTTGATGCCTTTTCATGGGATTATGCAGACATGAAAGGAATTCACCTTGACACATGCACACATCATATCTACACTAATGACCAAATCAGACCAGTTAGACAGCCTCAGTGGAGGATGAATCCATCCCTCAAAGACATTGTAAAAGAGGAATTGCAAAAACTCCTTCAAGCCAATCTCATATACCCCATTTCAGATAGTTAATGGGTGTCTCCACTTGTCATAGTTCCCAAGAAAAATATAAAGTGGAGAATATGTTTAGACTTTAGGGAGTTGAACAAAGCCACCCATAGGGATTACTTTTCCTTATCATTCATTGATCAGGTGTTGGATACCTTGTCCAGAAAGAAGTATTTTTCATTCCTAGATGGGTTTAGTGGTTATAACTAAATACAAATAACACCTGAAGACCAGGAGAAGACCACTTTCACCTCCCCATTGGGAACCTATTCTTATAGGGTTCTTCCTTTTGGACTTTTTAATGCTCCAGCCACTTTTCAAAGGGCTTTCCTAGCCATTTTCTCTGACTTGACCAATGATTGCGTAGAAGTCTACATGGATGACTTTACAGTCCATGGAATTGGCTTCCAGGAAGCTTTGACCAATCTAGAAAAAGTTTTGATTAGGTGTAAAGAAACTAATCTTTCTCTAAGTAATGAAATTTCAAAGATGATGCTCAATGAAGGTATTGTTTTGGGACATCACGTCTCTGGTTCTGGAATGAGAGTTGATCCACCAAACATTCACATCATCACAAAAATCAGAATACATTCCTCACAAAAGGAAGTTCACATCTTTTTAGGGCATGCTGGCTATTATAGAAGATTCATTCTAAATTTTACAAGCTTAGCTATTCCCTTATTTAAATTATTATCTAAAGAAGCCGAATCTAATTAGAATGATGAATGCTAAGTATCGTTTGAAATTATAAAACAAAAATTGTCAAGTACTCTCGTATTAAGAGGACGAAATTGGTCCCTTCCTTTTCATATATGTACCGATGCCTCAGACACATCCCTGGGGGCAGTTCTTGGACAAAGGGAAAATCAATTTCCTTATGCTATTTACTTTGTCAGTGAAAATCTTTCCCCAACAGAAGTTAATTATATGGTCACAGAAAAAGAATTGTTAGTTGTAGTCCATGCTATCAATAAATTTAGACACTACATTACAGGATATCAAGATTTTGTACACACTGATCATTCATCCATCAAATTCCTAATGAACAAACCAGTAACAAACCCTAGGGTTACAATATGTCTGTTATTATTACAAGAGTTTAACATCAATATTATTGATAGACCCGGTAAGGGTAATCTTGTGGTTGATTTCTTATCTGGAATGATTCATCTGGGAGATAATGCACCAGTAGATGATACCTTTCCTGATGAAAATTTGTTTGTTATTTCTACATTTACTCCTTGGTATGCAGATGTAGATAACTATCTTGTAATAGGGAAGATGCCTAAGAAATTGTCTCCTAGGGAAAAACAGAAAGTAATTCAGCTAAGTGCAAACTACATGTGGCATGGTGATTGTCTTTACAAAATAGGACCATATTTGGTAATCAGGAGATGTGTAAGGGAAGATGAAATCCATGATATTCTGCAAGCCTTCCATGATGGTCCTTGTGGAGGCCACGTTGCTGACAAAAGGAGCACTTATAAAGTTCTGCAATCTGGCTATTATTGGCCTAATATTTTCAAAGATGCCAGAACTTATGTATCCAATTGCAATGAATGCCAACGAATGGGTAAGCCTACTGCACGAGACCAAATTCCACTTCAAGCCCAAGTAGTCATTGAGCCTTTCGAGAAATGGGCATTAGATGGGCCCATTAACCCTGCATCTAAGAAGAAAAAGTATATACTTGTATGTACTGACTATGTTACTAAGTGGGTTGAAGCAAAAGCCTTACCAACCGCAAGTGGACAATCAGTGGTAGATTTCCTTTTTAATGACATCTTTACTAGATTTGGTGTACCTCGAGAAATTATGACTGATCAGGGGAATCAATTGACCTCTCATCTAGTCAAAGAAGTTACAGAACAATACCAGATCAAGCACAGGAAATCTACACCTTATCATCCATAGGCGAATGGACAAGTAGAATCCACCAACAAAGTCATTGAGTCCATTCTTACCAAAACAGTACAGCTACACCACGAGGATTGGGCTGACAGATTATTAGAATCCTTATGGGATTATAGAATCACCTGGAGGAATAAAACAGGACATACACCTTACGAATTGGTGTACGGGAAGCATGTGCTTCTCCCCATAGAATTCTAGATCAAAACCTTCAAAACTATTGTACAAGTTAGCATGAACTTAGACGAAGCTCGGCAACAAAGTCTCTTGCAACTTAATGAGCTGGATGAAATTAGGAAGGAAGCACTTCAAAGAACCACCCTCGTACAAGTGCAAAGAACAAAATGGCATGCCAAGTATCTTAAAAAGAAAAAATTTCAACTAGGAGATTGGGCCTTGTTGTATGATAGCAGGTTTAAGAACTTCATAGGCAAGTTAACTATTCTTTGGTTAGGACCTTACGAAATTGACATTGTCTATGATAATGGTTCAATCAGAATAAAGACAATTGACGAACATCAGACATCCCTATAAGTGAATGGGCACTGATTGAGAATTTATAACAAACCCCCTGTCAAAAGAGGAATTTATGACACATGTGCTACAAAATTCAGATATGCAGGTGATCAGTAAGGAAGGAGATCTTCCTACTGATCCACATTGATTGATTGATTTTCCTTTTAAAAACTTTTGTACATAGGTGTGGATTGTGTTTTGTTAATAAGCTGAAGATAACAATGGATTCTTACCTCCTTTGTTTTACTTTCACATTTTATTTTTAGACGATTTCTGTAATTTATTTGATCTTTCACGAACTTGCTAAAACATCAGTTGCAGGCATCAACAATACTTTGCTCTGGTCTGGTACCAGCAGTCTTGATCTGGTACCATAAATTCTTCTTTGGTTTGGTACCAGCAGTCCTGTGTTGGTCCGGTACCAAAATTCCGTTCTCATACGATACTATCAGGACACATCACCTAATTGACAAAGAATGTTATACTTATGTCAAACCATGTAGTAACTCCTTAAGATGGAACCAAGGAGCCGAATGCAGCATCAAATGGAAGCCCTTATGAAGAAATAATTTATTTTGGTTATGTTGCTGACTAAAGGGAAGTATTTTTAATTTCTTTTGGTTATGTTGCTGACTAAAGGGAAGTATTTTTAATTTCTTTTGGTTCTGTTGCTGACTAAAGGGAAGTATTTTTGGTTCAGTTGCTTAGAAGACATAATTTTTACCTATGTTAAAGGAACCTTGCTTAATCTGATTCAAAGTCTAGAGGTTTCCTTTATCCAACATGATTAAAAGGGATAAAAGTATATTAGCCTATAAGTAACCATTTCACCCTAACTAGATTTTGACAGTAATCATTAGATTATCCTTATTAAAGAGTAGGATATGAGTATATGAACACTCTCTATCATGGGCACACTAGGAATTTTTTTATGGAAGAAGATGTATCAGTACCCTAAGGTAACTTTAGATCATTCTCTTATGGACAAACTTAGACAAATCATACATCTGGATCATTCTAAAAATATGCATACATAAGTTTATTTTTCCTTCAGACAAATCTTTAAAGACATTCAAATAAGAGAATATACCTTCTAACCCAATACCATGTTAAGCCCTAATATTGGCTCATTACCCCTTAATTGGGGCATATTACATTAGTAATGTTATTTTATTTATGTCGGCTTTATTCCATTAGTTGTAAGTATACCTCCTAGTCTCCTATATATACCAAGGAGACATTTTCATTTGGAATCATCTTGTACTTGAACATTTATGTGGGGTAAAAGGACGTTGCCCCCTCGAAGAGGATTATTATCTAAAATTCTCTCTTTTTCAAGGCGTTGAGTACTTATTCTGAGGTTTTCTATGCTATATTGATATTTGGTTCTTAACATATGGTATTAGAGCTCAAGGTCTTGGGGTTTCGTTGCTACATCTGAGACACCTTGGCATTTTCGCTATAACTTTTTTCTACAATGATTCAGAAGGAACAACTTGGAGGATATTTAGTAGATGGATCAAGGTACGTTGGATTAAAAATTCAGCGCCTGAGGCCTTATACTTTCCAAGATACATCCTTTGTAAGATAGGGTTCTAGAATCATACTGAATTGAGTCATTGCAGAATTTTCACTATAAAATGTTTTATGTAATGTTTCAGATCCTGAAATCCGGAGGATATTCTCAGAAATCAGTAAGGTATCTATGGTATCAATATCAGCCTTTGGGTCATCGTAAATTTGTAGATACACCCTATGGAAGATAGGATATCTGACTAGTCCTATTGACTAGTCTCAAGCAGGTGTTCCGAGTAAAACAATCATAAATTCTTCCTAGAGTATCCAAATTTAGTGAGACATGTTGCATTGGATAGTGGATAGAACGTAGTAGTTATGGTACAAGTTTCGGAATTTGATATCAATTATTTTGTGTGGGGCATGCTATACAAGTGATATCTCCTGGAAAGGACAAAAATCAGCATGTTGTGGGGAAGTTACCATAAATTCCACTTGGCACATCCAATTTTTATCAAACCTGTGGCATTGAAGAGAAGAAATATCAGAGACCTATAAAAAAATAAAATTTCATACTCAAAAGGGATGAAATTTTGGAGATACAATAAAAGGAATATTGTCTAGCAGAACCACCTCAAAATCAAGGTTTAAAGTGATACTTGGCCAACATGCCACCAAAAAAGGGAACTTCTACACCAAATAAGCCTCCAGACAATCCTACTTGGACTCTTGATGAAGGTGAAGAAATGCGTAGGGAGATAAATGATTTAAAAAAGAATATAGTAACAAAAGATGAACTACAAGAGATGATGGATTCAATAGAAGCTAAGTTTGAGGCAATAAATACTAAGATGGATGATTTAAAAGGGGAGATCATGGAAGGATTGAAAAAATTCCTAATAGAGAGGACACCTGAAAGTGAAAATGTATCCCATGAAATTCATGATGAGGACACAAGGAAGATGAATCAAGAATGGAGAAACTCCAACTTTGGGTTGAAGA
>ML833951.1:0-30645 GCA_009831015.1 Picea engelmannii | reverse complement strand
ATCTTGTACTTGAACATTTATGTGGGGTAAAAGGAGGTTGCCCCCTTGAAGAGGCTTATTATCTGAAATTCTCTCTTTTTCAAGGCGTTGAGTACTTATTCTGAGGTTTTTCTATGCTATATTGATATTTGGTTCTTAACATACCATCCCAATGTGTAAAAGGGTTTTCATAC
Organism: Picea engelmannii; assembly: GCA_009831015.1. Taxonomy (NCBI): domain Eukaryota; kingdom Viridiplantae; phylum Streptophyta; class Pinopsida; order Pinales; family Pinaceae; genus Picea; species Picea engelmannii. The sequence goes on along the minus strand of ML833951.1, from coordinate 30,472 downwards.
AAGCCTCCCATGTCACCATGCAAAATCATTCTTTAACAAAAACTAAAATAGGTGACGATGGACAAGAAGCCTCTGATGGAAAAAGGGTTTAAGAGACTAACCCGCCAGGATACTAAACAGGTCTGTTGGCAGCAGGTACCGGTATGTGGTATGACTAGGAAAACCCATCAGGGTAATGAACAGGCATGTTGGCAATGGGGCATTTTGCCTAGGGAAGGTATGTCTCTCACTAATTATCATAACTACCCCACCGGAGTACTAAACAAGCTTGCGGGCAGTGGGTTATGTTTGAGAAATGTCTCATTTATACTTGTCTGATTGAAAAATTCACTTTTGTCATAAAAAATGAATACTACAAACAAACGTCACTATTGACACTTATAAGATACAAACTCCAGATTAACAAACTGAATACTACAAGAAAATGTCCATTTGAGAATTACCCTAAGTCAAATTTACCGGTCTGACATCTAAAGCCTAAATCTAAAGGAAACTTCTTAAGAGTGATGCCTTGACTAGGGAGTCTAATCTACTTATACTGTGAAATTTATCTATAACATCTAATGATAGTAAATCTTTGAAGCAAGTTAGGTTGGATTTGTTCTTCAGGCAAAATATAAAAACCTCCCTATTTTCATTGTTGAATGTTTCCCTTGTCAATAAGTCATCAGAAGAAAAGAAATTTCAATTTTTTTGCATGGGATCATATGCTAGGTGATAAATGTACTTTTGGAATTTGATTTGGTTTCTCATCTCTTATCATTTTTTTCTCCCATTTGTGAACAGTGTGCCAGGCCTTTTTGCATAAGGATATGCAACATCCTTGGCATGGGGGAGGGTCAAAGAGACCCTTTCAGGACTCTTTTTCAGACTCAGAGATCAGCCTGTTCACCATACAACCCTGCAGAACCAGACACAAAAGAAGAAACTCAAGTCAAACACAGAATAAAGGAGTATTCATAAAGTACAAGAAATTCCAGTACTAAGTGCCCAGAAAACTCCAACTTAAAAAGATGAACTCTGACAATACAAAGGAAGTTGCATATGTTATGGGTACTGGTTATGCAATGGTAAAAGAAAAATTAACATGGTATTATTTATTTTCCTTTTCTTATAAAACTACAAAAGGCATGAAAATGTATACTAGATCTTATGACCTTAGTATTAAAACCATGCACCTAAATTTCACTTCCCTCATACCCATATGCTTAACCTTAATCAATGCCCTCACCACATAAGAACTTGAAAAGATGAGGGAGGAAAAAATCACAGCAAATGTGTGAATGTGGGGATGAACTGAAATAAGCATGTCCAACAATGATGATCCACGACCCTAAAACCAAGAACGTACTTCATACTTAAACCATCATGAATTTACTCGCATGATTCAACACTAAAATTTATCGCTTAGGAGTCCAATCGCCAATCCCAAACAACAATGATGCCTTGATACCAAACGTCATGTCCCCATCATTGCACTAACGGGCATAAAAGAAATGGCTTATCTAAGTGGCGAAGCCATCCAAATGAGCCTCATCTTCTCTTAATTTTTCTTCGCAACATCTTCATTTAAACTCACCATTCAAATTATTAAAGCCATCACCATTTCTCTGAATGTTACCCATCTTCCTCCATTTTCAGAGCCTTCTCCTCCCTGTGACATCTGGTACCAAACTCTCACACTCACATCTAACTAAACCCTTACACTACAACCCAGTTTTCACTTACGGTTTATAAAAATGGTTGTAAGTAGACATGAACCGGTCTTCCAGATTTATAGGGAGACCAGGGAGTTCCAACTATGTAGAGATAAGTATGCTAGAGTGGGATGGATGTCATTTTTAGAGAAATTCATAGGTTTTCATGAGAAGTTATCTCATGCATTTTTTCAGGGTTACGATGAAGAGATTGTGCACATAGGAAATCTACAACTAACCATCAATGAAGCAACCTTAAGGGAAGCCACAAGATTACCCAGTAGAGGAGCCAAGTATTTCAAAGGAGTAGGGATCAATAAAGAAATGTGCCAACGATTTCTGAAGGAAGACCATCAACAACCTGATTGGAAAAAGGGGATTTCCATAAACTACATCAAAGAAGAATATCATCCAATGCTTACTAGTCTTCAATGATTCCTCACTTGTGAGGACAGGTATGTTGTGACTTTCTTATATCATCTTAGGCTTATGTTTCACTTTGAAGGAGGCCCTAAAATTGACTTCCCATATTTTTTATGGATGATCCTGAACAAGATGGTAAGAGGTGTCAAATCCCTCTCCAAAACTGAGAATACTAGCATTTATCATTAGGGTCTTATCAAAATGCTAGTTATACATGAGATTAGGAAGCGAGGGTTTAGTTGGAAAACCCTTATCACTGAACATATTTCCTCGGAAATCGAACCTATAGAAGAAGCCCAACCTGCTCCAGATAAAAATAAGGAACCTAAGGAGAAAAAGAGTAAGACAACCCCATCATCCTCCAGAGAAGTGAAGGATAAAGTTGGTAAACAAGAAAGTCCCTCTTCCTCAGATAATAAGACTCTTAAAATTCAAGAATCAAAAGGTAAATCCAAATTAATAGAGGAGATCTCAGCAGTAGCGCTTGAGGAGAGGGGTCATACGTCAAAATCTTTGAGGAAAGAGAAGAGTAGAGATGAACAGTCTATAGAACAATCTCCTGTGACCATCCCACAAACAGAGAAGAAGAAAAGGAAGCTTGTGAGCACCTCTGATCCATTACCCCCTTATAAAAGAACCACAAGGAGTATGGAAAAGAAAGGAAAAGCAGTTTCCATTCCTCATACAAATGAATACCCAATATATCTTACCTCCCTAGACCTATCAGACCAGGATGAAATCCCTAGCTTGACAGAGGAACAAGATACTATTACTTTGTGTGGGATGAGGAAGGAAGTGGAAGAAAGAGAATGCATCCAGCCAGAGACAATAAGTCCAATGAAGACCTTGACAAAGAACAGATGAAGAATCAGATTGGGAAGTTGCAAAAACAAAACCAGGAGCTCAAACAAGAAGTGAAGGAATACAAACTACTAGATAGGTATATCAAGAAGGAAAATGAACAACTGAAAGAAACCAACCAACAACTCCAAGATGACCATGAAGAGACTTATAATAAGCTCAAGAAGGTAATAAGACTCCTGCAATACATTAAGGTCATAAAAAGAGAACTGAAAACAGAAGCCTCGACTGTCAACATCATTGACCCACTGGAGTAAAGGGAGTGGAGTCTCAAGTTTTGAAAAAAAATTGTTTCAGTTGCATGAGGACATGCAATGCTTTTGACATGGGGGAATGTTGAGCCTCCAAATTGACATCCCTGTTACCATATTATACTCCTCATTTATACCTTTTTTTCCTACCTAAACTTGGATCAATGATAAAGAACCCTACCTCCAATCACTGATAAGGTCATAAGGTAAAGTACAATTGGATTTATGCATTTTGTGGTTTATTAATCTAGGAGACTAAATATTTCATGTACTAATGTTTAAAATTTCCATGTGTATCCTTTGACCTTTGGATGAATTCCAACACTTCTATGTCAACTCAACTATCCGGTACTTGTGCACTAGATTGCCCAATGTCTGAATCTGGTACCAAGCGCATATTTCGTTCAGATCCGGTGCCCACAGACCATTCACTGTCGCGATTCGGTACCAACTATCGCAGATTGTTCTAGTCTGGTACCAACCAATTGTGCACTGTTTGAATCCGGTACTATCTATTGAATCTCACCTGTCACGGTCTGGTACCAATATAGGAAAATAGAGTATGCTAAGATTGGCTCCAAATCGTGCCCAAGATCATTGTTGAGTGTTTATGAAATCATCAAATTCTAGAAAGATTATGTTAAGCCAGTTTGTTTATTGCTTCATCCTCATACACTTCGTGTCATGAGGATGAAGCTTAAAATATGTAACCAAATATATAAATTTAGCAATTGTTGATTTGTAAAAGATTTCACCTCCTTGTGTTTCACGACTAAGACTGTTTAAATAGTCATGGAAAGGATGGTGGAAGTAGTAGAGAGATAGCATATGAAGCATATGAAGCAACGTTACATATTGTAGAACATCTCTTGAGATTGAAGTTTAATAGAAGAATGTCATTTATTCCCATGTCTTGATCAGCTATGAATGAATGTGAGTTGAGTTGTTAGTATAGTTTAATGTTTTGAGGTTTTGAGTAAGAGTGATGTGTGGATTAAAGACCAACTTACTGTATACTCTAGTTGCTGACCTGTTGAAGTGGCAAGGGCCCATCACCCAACAAAGGTCAGCATCCTTATAGAGTAGTGTTAGCATTTGATTTCAATAGTATAACTGTTAGACTAGCTAAAGCTTCTAGATGATAGCAATATAGTTTCAGTTTAGGATTTTGATTATGATTGCTTAGGGATCTTTATTTACTCTATTTTTCATATTTTCTGTTTCTGTTCTTATGACATTAATTTTTCCTAATGGACATGGATGTTGGCAGCAGTAGTCAAACATAATTGGAAAAGAACTAGTGAAGTTCACAATAGCATATTGTGAACCACAACATACTCAATATACTGACTATTGAACTACCCATACTATGCCTTGATGATTGATGTGTGATTCCCTTTTCAGAAGTGTGATTGCATAGTTAGATTTTTGGGTCAGATAACAGAGTTGATTTGTCAAAGAACTCCATCTCATATTTGCATGTACCCTAATGGAGTAGATAGCTTCTCTATGAAAAGAAACCAAAGTGTGTTTCAATTTGTTTCTCAATTTAGATTATATATATACTCGTGACATTAGAATTACCTCTCTTACTGGTGTCTTGTAACTCTATTGATTACGAATCCCGGATTTATAATTAATGAGTGCATTATACTAATCATATAAGTAGCACAACACATTGCGACATATCACATGTTCCTCACGGTGTCGTGTCCTTATGTGGGTTTGGATTGGCGAGGATGTATGAACATCCTATTCATAGTAGATGAGCCACCAGATGATAGAGGTAATATTAGTGTTTTGTTTAAATTAATATAGTTTCATTTTATTGTCTTACTTAATTAGAATAAAATTAATTCTAACACGTTCTTTAACTTGTTTTATTAAATTGTTTAATGAATTAACTGTGAAATTATTGTTCTGTACTATATATATTGAAGATATTGGTACTTTCATTGGGGGCATGCCTTCTCCCACAATAGATTACGATGAGGATATGATGCTTGAGGCTACAACGGGTCAAGGTCCTCGGGTGCAGATACTCGATGACATGCATCGTAGGCCCGATACCAAATTTAGGTTGGAGTTGGGCGACCAAGTCTCTGCACTTTTGACTGAGGTGGGAGTTCACCCTACTCTGATGCAAGACATTAGGGTATATCCTACACTCTTGGGGCTTTGGAAGGATATGTCGCGTGATTTGATGCCTCTTATGCATCATATTGTTGGAGCTTCCAGGCCACTAGCAGCAAGGAGGGCTCTTGATGATAGGCACAACTCTTCTTCCAGTACGACCCATTCTCCTTGTACCCCATCGATTGATGAGGGTGGTCATGATCATCCTTCTCCACATCTTTCTCATCCTCCTTCACCTCACCCAGATCATGAGGAGGCAACACATATTACTTGTCCTCCTCTTTCACCTCACCTAGATGAGTAGGCAAGACCTATTCATCATCCATCATCTTCCACTACAGACTAGGCCTCCACTATGATTGTAGATATGCAGATTATCCCACCAGCTAGACCAGATATGTTATAGTAGTTATTCCACTTGTCCATTATATATATATATCGTGTTTTTTTTCTATTGATCGTGTTGATGATGTACTTAATTTATATGTTGATGTTGATGTGTATATTGTTAGATAATGTTAGATGTTTGTTAAATGTCCTTGATAGATGTGTATGTTATAACATTGTTCATTAGACGTGCATTTTTCATGTTGATCATGATGATATACTTAATTAATTTATAATATGTTGATGTTGATGTGTACATTTTTAGGTCATGTTAGATATGTTTAATGTTAAATGTGATTGATAGATGTGTATGTTAAATGATGCTTGTTAGATGTGTGTGATGATGATGTTAGAAAATGCTTGTATTTTGTTAGATGTGATCACAATGATGATGCCCTGTTAAATTATTAGATATGTCGTGATGGCCCCTCCGTTACGACTATGAATAGTGAAGTACAATAGGTATTTTTTTTTTTAAGCATTAGGAAATTAACGGCAACACATAAATCATAGCAATGCATAATCAACACGACATCATAATTAAAATCATTACAAGTGACACGTCATCAAAATAAATAACAACGCAAGGCCAACGCATTAACATAAATAACAATGACACATGTTCAACACATAAACATAAATAGTGATGCAGTTCAGCACATCACAATCAACTGAAGAAAAATATAAGTAATGATCAACCAAAAACTGAATATTAAAATAACTACCTAGCCAACATATCCTACATGGTTAGGACCTCCAGGACACATAAGCAACGCTCAAGCCCAGGATTCATCCAATTGATTTTGACCATTTAAGGTCTCAGGGCTGGTGATTGTTTTGAGGCACAAGGAGGTATCTAAATCTTGCTAATCCAATCAAGCCAACAATCAACTAGATCAATCAATCAATCAATATTAATCATCAATTCATCATGGAGCAAGAGAAATCATCAACTTTATTTTCATGGTGCGCGAGTAATCTAATTACATAACTCAGCATACATCACCATTAATTTCAAGACACAAGATTAAGCAAATTCATAACTGACCATACATCAACATTTAATACCTGGCACAAAGAAATCTAATCACTCAATCATTTATTCATTAACATTATTCCAAGGCACAAAGAGATACAATCACTTAATCATCTATACATCAACATTATCCCATATCGCAAGAAGGATAATCACTTAATCATTTATTCATTAACATTATTCCAAGGCGCAAAGAGATCCAATCACTTAATCATTTATACGTCAACATTATACAATATCGCAAGAAGGTAAATCAATTGTCGATCTTAATAATGTGATATATCTAGCTAACATTATATGGGGGTTCCATGTTATCTGACTAAAAATTTTGGTAAGAAATAAAGGAGATATACCTCTTCTTAAACAATATAGTAACGTAAGTACTAACTTCCAATCCAATTCAAGGGAGGCCAATTTTATTTAAAACCATAAATAAGTACCCAATTACTATCTTATAATCCTATTTTTTAATTTAAGAAGAATAATCTGTCAAGGCCATATAATATAAGAACTCACTCCTAACTTAAAATTCAATTTAAAATTTATAGGAAGGACCAAACCCTTTTCAAAATAGTTATGAGAACTCAAGGCTATGTTCCTTGCATATCCATTGACATAAGGGTCAACAACATAATGGACATTTATAAAGAATCTCAAAGTTAGAATTATGCACACGCAGAGTACATCTCCATGCCATCGTAGAGGAAGTTTATGTACTCGTTGTGTGATTTGGGTGAAGGAAATTGCCAGGTAAAACCAAGAAAATGCAGGGTATCTCCATGCAATCATAGAGGAAGTCTAATTAATGAAATCGTTGAGGTCTTCCATGAAAAATGCAGAAGGAATTTATGAAACGTTGGGTATTCTAGTCAAATAAAAAACGCACACATAGCAATGTCCAAGCAATTCACACAAGGAATTTATGAACGTTGGGTATTCCAGCTACAAAACACAGAGAAAGTAATGATAAATCTGAGTGAGATACACCCAAAATGCATACCATTTTTTATGAGAGACGACGGGTATTCCTGTTGCAAAAACGCAAGGCAAATAAAGATAATGCTAAGTGAGATCCACCCAAAAAAAAGACCATTTTTATGAGAGACGATGGGTAATCCAGTTGTAAAAATGCAAGGCAAATTGGTGTAGACCCCCCTTCTCTCCTTGGGGTTGTGAGACCTCCAAATCAAGGATATTTAACTACTCGAGATGAATTAGCTCCTAGAGGCCTTACTGGCCCCAAATTGAAATAAAAAGATGCCCTTTTATCGCCTTAGGCACAGGTCGTATGGTACTCGCGGCCCCTTTCCTTAGAGATTTTATAATATTGAAAATGTAGGTGCTAGCTCCTTTCCGCTAGCCCTTCTACACATGCGACCTCGGGCTATGACCCAGGGCTTAATCTCCTGAGCGCTTCATAACTTTGGGCTTCAGCGTTTTTAGCAACAGCTGCACCCTTTTCAACCAAACCCTGAATCTGCGAACTGATCCAACATGACATACGACCAGCGCTTACCCAACGGTCGATGACTGTGATTCACTTCGTCTACTTTGCGACTTCGCTACTTCGGGATTTTTGGCTCACTCCACACACACTCTTCGTCGAAGTGCTTCTCCTCTAAAGTTTGTGGATCTATGCCATGTACCCTTCCAGATCTAATGGTCCAGATCTACTTCATTACTTTGGGCTTCGGCACTTTTGGACGCTCCTACCTCCCTTTTCCCCGAAGTTTTTGGATCCCTGCCACATAACCTCATTGCAACCAACGGCTAAGATTTACTTCGTCGCTTCGGACTTCGACGATTTTTTATTTTCAACACTTCAAAACCTCAGAATCGCAAAGTTTCAAAGGAACCCACGGATAACCATCACGCAACCCTCCCAGATCCGATGGTCTAGAACAATCATGCTTCCTCTTGAAGGGATCTTGATCGTTAATTTGAAAAACCTTAAAGGGATCCTCCCTTTTGAAGATTTATCTCGCTAACTTTTTGGAACTTGTCTTTCCTCTGAACCTTTAACTCTTTAGAGGGTTTTCTTCGACACTTAGTCGAATTTTGCATCTGTGCACGCCTTGCAACAGATCTTCGTGCGCATTTTTGCTATCAATTTATAGAACTACTCCTCCTGAGCTTCTAAGTCAAAGACTTTATCGACGCACACCTTGCAGATGATATGCACACTTTGCATACAAAGCTTCAAGTTACCTCTTTCGAGATTTGAGTCGAATCAGACTCTGTCAACGCATTCCTTGCGGAAAACACGCACTCCTTGCGTAAGCTCGTGGAAGAGAAAAAAGTCAAATTTATCTAATGTTTCACAAATTCATATAGTTCACCATGAATTCATGCATTCAACAATGAAACTCATGCATGTGTGAGAATACACAGTAACATAGAGTATAATGTAAATAGAAATCCTACTATTCATTCAAGCAACAACAGCACCACACATTTGGGTCAATACCTCTCTGTTATATTCATTCAATTGTACCTAAGCTATAACAACATTCAACATCTTCTAACTAACTTGCAGCTACAATAATATTCAACTAATTTGCAGCTACCATCATATTTAGCAGCCTCATTTGGGCATACAACACCTCTACTTATACCAGAGGGCCCATAGGGTTCTCTCCGACTACCTATCTTATTGAAATAAAAGTTAACAACTACTTAAGCCATGTTACATTAAAAGTATGAGACATACAAATAAGAGTGAAAGCTCCAGATCTGTGCCAAAATCAACTACATTAAAGGAAAATTGGATCTCTCCCGATCTCACGTGATCGTTCAACCTCCAAATATTAAAGATCTTTTTAATTCACAATCCATTCAAAAGGTTTATAGGATACACCAGCTTTTAAATTCAAAAATAATTCAGAAGGCACGCTAGGGTGTTGAGCTATCTCTCCATGTGTGCTTTGCTGATGATGCTCCTGCATCATACTCCTCTGGACAAAGATTCATGGACTCATGTCCATGATATCCTGCACTGACTTTCCATGCTTTTGGATATCAACTTCATTTACCCAACTGGCATCTTCTATTGGGTGTCCTTTCCACTTTACCAAATATTCCAAATAAGTCTTTCTCCTGGTCTTCTTACCAATCCTATGATCAATGATCTTCTCCATTTGTGGATTTTCCGCTACAAACATCTACTTATCCCACTGAATCTCTTTCTAATCTTTTCATTATTTTCTTTCATCTTCCATGTAAGGATACAGTTCTGAAATGTTAAATATGGGTGATATACCCACATCCTCTAGTAGCTCTATCTCATAATCATTGGCACCAAATTTCCTTAGGATCTTGCATGGTCCTATCTTCTTCAGCCTCAGTTTGTTATATGTCCCCCTTGAGAACCTTTCCTTATTGAGATGTGCTAAAACTTGATCTCCCGCTTCAAATTGAAGTTCTCTCCTATGTTAATCAACTCTGTGTTTATACTATGTATTACTGTTCTGCAACTGTTAATTGATCTGATTAGGAATCTTCTACATTTCTGTAGCAAAGTCTTCTGCTCCAACACTTTTGAATTCACTCTGCTCCAGATCTCTCAATTTTGATACTCCTCTTGGTTTCATCCCATATACTATATGGAATGGGATCCTTCTTGTACTTCAGTTTGGTGAGTCATTATATGAAAACTTTACTTGTGACAGAATTTGATCCCACTGGATATGATGTTTTGTGACCAAACTTCTCAACAAATTTCCTAAACTTTGATTTACCACCTCATTCTATCCATCTGTTTGAGGGTGATATTATAAACTAAAAGACATTTTTGTACCCATCTTCTTCCATAATGTTCTCTAGAAATGACCAACAAATGTAGTGTCCCTATCCAAGACAATACTCTTGGGAAACCCATGAAGTCTCACAACTTCCTTGAAAAATAGATTTGCAATGTGTGTTGCATCACTGTTTTTCTGGCATGGGATAAAGTGTGCCAACTTTGAGAATATATCAACTACAACAAATATGGAATCACTTCCCCTTTGGGTTCTTGGCAATCCCAACACAAAATCCATGCTTATTGCATCCCAATGCCTATCTAGAATACGCAATGGCTGATACAATCCAGTGTTTTGTTTCTTTCCTTTTGCATACTGGAAAATTTTGCATTTGTTTACAAACGTCTTCACCTCTTCTCTCATACTTGACCAATAGTATGAACTGTTCAACTGTGAAAATGTCTTGTCATGGCCAAAATGTTTTGTTAGGCCTCCACTATGCTTTTCTTTCAACGGATTTTATCTCATTGAACACTTTGGTATTCACAACTGGCAACCTTTAAACAACAATCCATCTTGAATTAGATACTCTGTCCACTGGCTCCTGTCTCTGAGCAAAGGATTTTCACATGCTTCATATGCCTCTTTAAAATCTAGGTCATCACAATACATCTCCTTAAGGTATTCAAACCCTAAGGTCTTCACATGAAATTCCTGCAGAATCAAACATTTCCTGCTCAATGCATCATCAACTTTGTTAGAATTACCAGAAATATGTTTAATGAAAAAAGTGAAATTTTGCATAAAATCTATCCACTTAGCATGTCTTTGATTTAACTTCTCCTTCCTGGTTATGAATTGTAAAGCTTGATTATCGCTATACAAAACAAATTCTTTTGGAACAAGGTAGTTCCTCCATTTCTTCAAGGATTGAATCATTGAATAAAATTCCTTATCATATTTGGAGTACTTCTTCTTAGTGTCATTCATCTTCTAACTGAAATATGCAGCAAGCCTATTATCCTTACTCAAGACTGCTCCAATTGCAACTCCACTAGCATCACACCTTACTTGAAATGTCTTCCCGAAATTTGGCAACACCATAATTGGTTGTTATTTTATCTTCTCCTTCAATATCTTGAAACTTTTCTCAACCTCTTCTGTCCACTTAAAATACATGTGCCTCTTCTTCACTGTATCCAATATTGGTGCAGAAATTCCACTGAAATTTCTAATGAAATTCCTATAGAAACTTGTTAATCCATGGAAGCTTCTCACCTCAAATATGCTTCTTGGTGATGGTCATTCTTTGCTTTCTCTCACCTTCTCTAGATCCATCTTCAATTTATTTGAAGATATCACAAAACCCAAATAAATGAGTTTTGTCTTCATAAAAGAGGACTTCTTCAAATTTATCAACAACTTCTCCTGCTGCAGTCTCCTCATCACTAATGTAAGATGTCTCAAATGCTCTTCTTCAGTTTTACTGAAGACTAATATATCATCCAGATATACAATCACAAACATACCAATGAAATCTTTTAACACCTCATTCATCAACCTCATAAAAGTACTTGGGGTGTTTGTCAAGCCAAATGGCATAACAAGCCACTCATACAACCTTTCATTTGTTTTCCACTCATCACCTCCTCTCATCCTTATCTGGTGATATCCACTTTTCAAATCTATCTTTGAAAAAAAAAATCTCCACTCAAACAATCCATTAAGTCATCCATCATTGGCAAAGGAAATTTGTACCTAATGGTGATCTTGTTTATGGCTCTTGAGTATGTACACATTCTACATCCTTCATCCTTCTTTGGAATTAACACAGTTCGTACTGCACATGGACTCAAGCTTTCTCAGACCAAACCCTTGTCCATCAAATCCTGGACTTGTCTCTTTACCTCCTCATTCTCTTGAGGTGTCAATCTGTATGTTTCTTTGTTCGGAAGACTTGCTCCTGGTATTAGATCAATGTGATGGTTGATACTCCTGATCGGTGGAAATGAATTAGGTAACTCATCCACTAATATGTCAACAAAATTCTCCAACATCTCCTGAACTTCCTCAAGAAAATCATCCATAGAAGTACTTGTAATGACAAGTCTGAGTTTCCTCACCACTACAAATTGCATCTTATGTTCCTTCTTAACTTTACTCAGGAGTTCCTTCCCACTCGTGAGAAGTATACTTGTGTTGGATTATTCCTTTACTCTCTTCTCCTCTATTGGAAGTAACATGTGTGTCCTACCATTCTTCTCCAAAGTATAAGTATTTACCCTCCCATCATGAATGACATTCTTGTCAAACTGCCATGGTCTCCCCAACAAAACATGACATACATCTGTGGGAATAACATCACACAGAATCTCATCTCTATATCCTCCTATTTTAAATTCAACAAGGCATTGTTTAGTTACCATTACCTGGTGTCCTTTCTGCAACCATGAGACTTTATATGGCTTTGGATGTGCAGTTGCCTCTAGCTCCAACTTCTCCACCATCTCTGTGGATATTAAATTATCAGTGCTCCCACTGTCAATTATCACTTTGAATATTCTATCCTTAGTCTCGCAAGTTGTTCTGAACAAACTGTTCCTCTGCATTGGCTTTCCAACCTCTAAATTTGGCTTCAAGAAAACCTTCTTCAACATCAAATATTTTCCATATTCTGCACCTTTTGCTTCAACATTCATAAATGTGAGTTTCACCTCCTTCTTTCTTTCTCTCGGTACATTACCAAGACATGTGTCATGTCTTTCCATAGGAATAACACTTTATCTCTCCTCCTCTTCCTCTTCCTCTTCCTCAAGGAAATGAATTTATTCCACCACTGTATCTCCCTTGGTAACTTCCTCTTCTTTCTGAGTGACTATGTGGTTTTTCAGTCTCACCCTTGGGCTTTTGTACCTTGTCATGGACAACTCCCTTACCTATGTTTGGACTTCTGTCTCTGCTTCACTGGCTCTATTTTCTAGCCAACTTCTCCTTTTCCTTCAGTGCAATTTGATAAGCCTCCTCTATTGTCCTCACTGTCATCATGTTGATTTCATCTTGAATCTCATATATTAGGCCATTTATATAGCTGAAAAAATTTTCATCATCTTTCTCTCTCTGTCCAGTCCTGATGTTCAGCATGTAGATTTCCTCTGTGTACTCTTTCACTGTCATTCACTTCTATCTCAAGTTCCGCAATTTCCTGAACAGATTTATCTGGCAATCCTTGGGTATGAATTTAGCCTTCATTTTGGCTACCATTCTGTCCTAATTCTTAATTTTTTGTTTTCCTTTGCATCTTATGTCAGCCTACAGTTCATCCCACCATAGTGTTGCATGTCCTTTTAATATAGTGACATCATGTTTCACCTTTTTCTCCTCATCGACATCTTCATAGTTGAAATACTTATCCATGGATCTTATCCAATCCAGCAGTTCTTCAGCATCTAGATTTCCTTCATACATCAGAATGTCTATCTTTTCTCTAGCTCCCAATTTGACAACCGCTTTTAGAAAGCGTTCCTCGACAACATCTTCCCCTGTAGCTTCTCCAACCTCTATTTCTTCACTTTCTTCATCACTGACGTCTCCAACATCAGGTGCTCTCCTTTGTGTTGTCCCCATTGCATCCAACCTTGCGTGAAGTTCTCTCATTTATCTTTCTACAGTTCGATTTTCTACAGGTGGCTCTGCACATCTTCTAGGCGGCATTGTGTTGACCTTTTCTTCACTCACAGAGCACAATTTGATCTCTTTAGGATCTGATACCACTTGGTGCAGACCCCCCTTCTCTCCTCAGGGATGCGTGACCTCCTAGTCAAGGATCTTTAACTACCTAAGCTAAATTAGCTCCTCGAGGCCTTGTTGGCCTGAAATTGAATTAAACATAGGCCCTTTTATCACCTTAGGCACGGGTCGTATGGTACCCGCGGTCCCCTTTACTTAGCGCTTTTATAATCTTGAAAATTCAGGCACTAACTCCTTTCTGATAGCCCTTCTCCACATGCAACCTCGGGCTATGACCCGAGGCTTAATCTCTTAAGCACTTCGTAACTTCGGGCTTCGACGTTTTTAGCAACGGCTGCACCCTTTTCAACCAAACTCTGAATCGACGAACTGATCCAACAGGATCTACAGCCAGTGCTTACCCAACGACCGACGGTTGTGGTTCACTTCATCTACTTCGTGACTTCGCTACTTCGGGATTTTTGGCTCACTCCACACACACTCTTCGTCAAAGTGCTTCTCCTCCATAGTTTGTGGATCTCTGCCACGTACCCTTCTAGATCTAATGGTCCAAATCTACTTCGCTACTTCGGGCTTTGACGCTTTTGGATGAACCTACCTCTCTTTTTCCCAAAGTACTTTTCCCCCAAAGCTTGTGGATCCCCGCCATGTATCCTCGCTGCAACCAACGGCTAAAATTTACTTCGCCACTTCGGACTTCGGTGATTTTTTCTTTTCAACACTTCAAAAATGTCGAAGCCCGAAGTTACGAAGTGCTTAGGAGATTAAGCCTCAGGTGATAGCCCGAGGTCACATCTGGAGAAGGGCTAGCGAAAAGGAGCTAGCGCCTGAATTTTCAAGATTATAAAAGTTCTAAGGAAAGGGGCCCGCGGGTACCATATGACTTGCGCCTAAGGTGATAAAAGGGCATGTGTTTAATTCAATTTGGGGCCAGGAAGGCCTCAAGGATCTAATTCATCTTAGGTAGTTAAATATCCTTCACTGGGAGGTCGCGCAACCCCGAGGAGAGAAGGGGGGTCTACACCACAAATAAAGATAATGTTGAGTGAGATCCACCCAAAATGCAGACCATTCTTTAAGAGAGAAGTGGGGAATTCCATATGCAAAAACGCAAGGAAAATAAATATAATGCTGAGTGAGATCCACCCAAAATGCAGACCACTTTTTATGAGAGACGATGGGTAATATAGTTGCAAAAACACAAAGCAAATAAAGATAATGTTGAGTGAGATCCACCCAAAACACAGACCATTCTTTATGAGAGATGATGGGTAATTCCAGATGCAAAAATGCAAGGAAAATAAAGATAATGCTTAGTGAGATCCACCCAAAACGCAGACCACTTTTTATGAGAGGCGATGGGTGTTGTTGTTGCAAAAACGCAAGGAAAATAAAGATAATGTTGAGTGAGATCCACCCAAAATGCAGACCATTTTTATGAGATACGATGGGTAATTCCAGTTGCAAAAACGCAAGGCAAATAAAGATAATGTTGAGTGAGATCCACCCAAAACGCAAACCATTTTTTATGAGAGACAATGGGTAATTCTAGTTGCAAAAACACAATGAAAATAAAGATAATTTTGAGTGAGATCCACCCAAAACACAGACCATTTTTTTAAGAAACGTTGGGTATCCAATTGAAAAATCGCAAAGCAGGTAAATGAATTTGTTGAGTTATGTCAAAGAAAAATCACAGATTTAAGATTAAGGAAATCGGTGGTGTTCCAGTTGCAAAACGTAGAACAAGTATGGCACATTGGGCATACAATTCGGTCAAGGGAAAAGGGGGAAAGGATTGGTGCTCTTAGCCACTCGAAATCCGTCAAGGAAAAGAGCAAGGAAAACGAAATCGATTACTAGTAATCGGAATTCCTTTAAAACTTAGATGAGGGGTTTGCCCAAGAAGGAAAACGAAACCGATTTACAACAGTGATCAAATTCCCCTAAAACTCAAAGCCCCGGGAATAATTCCAAGGAAGAAAACTAAGTTGGTTTATACAGAGATCAATTCATTTAAAATTCAGTGCATGGGAGACAACGATTGAGAATTTTTAATAATCAAAATTTGATGGCAGACCACCAAAAATTTATTCTAAATTACACAGACATCAAGAAAAACTCGCTCAACTCAAATTCGAAATCTGTTACAAATTACTATAATATTTAAATCCGTATACAATTTTTAACTTAATTACAAATACAATTTTTTTAACGAGAATACCATAACCGACGATGAAAATGAGCCTGGAGATGATCCTCGACAACTAGCGTTATTTTTAACCTCTCACATTTTAATCGACAAGACTTCACCAGTAACTCCCATCCGACACTAGGGTTAATCTTCTTCCCCCTTAGCCCCCTGAGCCACAAAGGGGCCACGCACACATGCAACCAGAAATCCTCTAGCTCCCAGCTTGGCTCGCAAGGTAGAGCCACCACTCTCTCTCAAGCTGGGTATCCCAACTCTCATAAGTAAAACGAGTCAAAATTATGGAGCATAACTTTACTCATAACCAGTGTGATGTATTTCTCATCTCAGCCATTTGTTTTATAGAATTTCCCCATAACACATCCTCACTTGCACAATTAATTCGATTTTTAATTTAAATAATTTAGAATTATTTCCCCTTTACACTTGTCACCCTTTCCCCAATTTGCACAAGTAAAACCACATTTTATTTTAATAAAATTTAATTTCCCTCACCCTTCCTAAAATCGCTCCTTGAATCACTCCTAGTTGTCTCTTTATTTCCTTTATTTCCAATTAATTATTGACGCCTTACTAAGTCTGAGTTGAGTTAAAATTTGATTCTTCTTTAGTTAGACTAGTGTTAACTAGACTCTAGATACCTTTCTATGCGTACACAATCTTTTATTCTTTATTCTTTTCTTATCTTAAATTCCAAATTATTTTCTCCACACATGTGTATTGTATTAATTCTTTAGACTTATTTCATATTTCTTAATTTCTTGAATTGATTTAACTTAGACCTAGGATTAAATTTTAAATAGGCTTAGACTTTCATTTGGGATTTAAAATTAATAATTTCAATCCTTAATTAATTAATTGATCTGGCAGTCCTCAAGATTTTACCAGATTTAATTATTCTCTCATGGTTTTCTAGGCCACCTATATTCATTGACTCAAATTTTATTTTCACGATGTGCACTTCAAGACGCACTCTGTGCTCCAAGGGTGTCACTCGCCTTTGACTAGTTTTGGTAGTTTTCCAACCCCTGGAGTCAACACTCCATTTGAGCGACCTTGTGAGAGACTAAGGGATTCTAAGGAATAAGGACCTTGCCTTATTGCGCTTCCCTTAGAAATCTCCGTGAGTGATTGTCTTAGTCTACCCTCACGACATCGTGGACCTATCAAACTAGGTAATTGTTAACTTACAATTTGATCCACGGAGGGAGTGTTAGTAGGCTATGACAAGGACGCTACCACACCTCTCCCTCAATATTCATTATATGTGCATGGTCGCTTTACTCCTTATGTGAGTCATATTAGCAATCAATCGTCAGCATGCATCCATCGACGAAACACTGTCAATCATCCATATACAAAAAAATACTACAATCGATCATATGTCACATATGCATAAATGAAATACTCAAACCAGTACAATCCACTCCCTGACTCAGTCTGGAGCCCGAGAGGTCCATTGATGTCATTGGCATCCACAATCTGTCAAGTGTCCTGCGCTCTCAAGGGAAACTCATCAATAACATATGCCAATACATATATACCAAATAACATAATATCACAATCCATCAACGTCATCACAAAAATCCATAAGTGAAACCATAACCATGTACTATAATTGGATCACTTGCACACAAGTGTCCTCAAAGAATAAGTCAATAACATGTGCTCGCAAGAGTAGGATGTTACATACACCCCCTCTTGTTTTAAACTTTGTCCCAAATTTTTACAGTATATATAAAATTCAATAATAAAATTCACTGACAAAATCTGTATGTCTAGTCTATCAAATAGATAAGTAAATTGATGACGTATATCATATGTGTCCTCCCAGGTAACTGAGTGTGGACTATAATTGTCCCACTAGACCTTGACCTGATCGACTGTTCGACGTCATAGTTTTCAAATGCGATGGTCCAGAATGCGGATTGGCTCCATCGTGAGTGCACCCTCATCTGACACTTGCAAAGAACTCATGTCAATCACATGTGTAGGATCTCTAACATAATGTCACAAAATAGATACATGAAAATCATCGTGCATACGCCTCAAAGAATCAGGCAAGGCTATTCAATTGGCCACAGGTCATTTATTTTCCACAACCTCAAAAGGTCCCACAATCCTAGGAGAGAGTTTATCACCCTTTCCAAACTTGATCGAACTCTTGTGCGGTTTCACCTGCAGGAAAACTCGGTCGCCAACTTCATAATTGTGGTCAACGCGATGTGCATCAGCATAACTCTTCTGTCGATATTGTGCTTCTTTAATCCTATGTCTTATAGATTTCATTAGTTCTTTCATTTCTTGGATCACTTCTAGTCCTACTAGGACCATGTCCTCAAGTCAATCCCATCTCAATGGCGTCTCACACGGTCGCCCGTAAAGAAACTCAAATAGTCCCATCTTAATGGTACTATGATAGTTTTTGTTGTACGCAAACTCTACCAGTGGCAAGAACTCTTCCCAATGCTTATGTTGGTCCATCACATACATCTGCAACATATCTTCCAAAATTTGATTTGTTTTTCTGTCTACCTGTCTGTCTCAGGGTGATACGTTGTACCAAATTTCAGTTGTGTTCCCAAAGCCTCTTGGAAACTAGTCCAAAATCATCATGTAAACATTGATCCTCGATCGAATATGATCCTTCCCGGTACACCATGTAATCTCACAACCTCGCTGATAAAAACTCTCTCTATGTTTGGCACCTGATACGTCGTGTGCACAGGATGAAATTTGCACTCTTCATTAGGGTTTCAACTACCACGAAAATCAAGTCGTGCCTCCTTGTCGTCGACAGCAATCCAACAATGAAGTCGATCGAAATGACCTCCCATTTCAATTCCGGAACAATGTGTGGTTGTAGTAATCCGGTCGGATATTTGTTTTCATCCTTCACTTGCTAACATTCTAGACATATCGCCACATAGTTAATTACATCTTCAGGGAACGCGGGAAGGTTGTCCTGCAATCCTAATCCACAAGTGGGACTGAAGTTGGATGACAGTTGGAGAGTAAGATCGAAATGTCTAACTTACCTCTAAGAGGTGAAATTGATGGTTGCATTGAATGTTGAATCAGGTCAATCATCCTTATGTCAATGGACTGGCTAATGCATTATTATTGACGATGCTTGGGAATGCCTAGAATATTGATCAATATGATCCACTGATCATTGTTGAAATTTGTTGTCACCAATAGTTCATTCTCGGTAATAATATTGTGGACTTAATTGCACATACACGAGTCTTATTTGTTGGGGGCACCATGCATGTTTCCTTCACACCCCAACTTGATTAGACCTTTTTGATTATTTGATTGTAGAGGCTCATAGTGGGTCCAATCATGGCCCCATGCTTATTCCTTTGAGAAACTTCAGCCTCAAGGGCTCAACATTAGGCCCATCCGATTCTTTTAGTATCCATTGATGCAGGAGTTCATCAATGCTTACAGTTATCTCATCTGTTGGTTCAACGGGATTGGGGGGAAATGGTGGGGTTTCGTTGAATGATTCACTGATGTTGATGTCTTGGGCATTTGTTTCTAGAGTAGGTGCAAATATTTTCCATGTTAGTTCAGAAAAAAACTTTCAAATGGGTGGTGGTCGTGCATGTTTGAGGTTCAAATATCTACAACACACCCCACGTCGTTTCTTGGTTAACCATCCTATTGCACAAAGGTAGGTAATGTGAGGGACAGTTTCCCACAGTATGAATATTTCACACATATCAACTTCTATGGTTACCCATTCTCTATAAGGTTGGTGGTGCGCATCCCACCATCATGTAGGAATCCCTATCAGTATTGAGTCAAGTGTGCAAGGCCTCTGGTACTCAGAAATGCAATATATCCATGCAATCAATGTGTCTATCAGATCCAACCCATGATATCGATAGGATCTAAACTCTTCCACATGCTCTTCTACAGAGATATGCACACACCTACTTGTTGAGACTTTGTATAGCTTATTCTACCACCTCTCTATAGCATCCTCAAAATCCATGTCATAAGACTTGACACTCCACTAGCTCAATTCAACATTTTTGGTGGTGTTGATGTATTCCTCCCTATGCACCGTGATTTTGTTAATGTTTTCAATGATCGAGCTTCACGCATCCTCATCCATGGGCTAATTGTCGATCACACTCATATGTATCTAGTGGATTGACCACGCGTAGGGTTTCAGTTTAAAAGGACATCTGCCTCTTCTTCAAATTTAACATCGCATTATTTTCAAGGGCCTAGTCAATCCCCAGTAATGCAGGATATGTATCAGACTCATCCATGATATAGATGACTTCGAAGTTGGCATTTTTCTTCATTCCTTCAATGTTCACTTCTACTTGCTCCAGTGAGCCTATGGGGTAGATCTTATATTGATTCGCCAATCGGAGCTGGATGGGAAACCATACCAACTTAGGCTTACCCATCACTTCCCAATATTTCTTAGGAAAAATGTTCATGTTGGATCCCAGATCCAACATGACTCCATCCATGTCATACCCACCAAGCTCTGTTGTCATCTTGAATTCTCGGCCAGTGCACTTTTTCTTGTTGACTCGACACACATCCCTTTCTGGCAGTGGAGAATATATGGTGGTATCCTCTCCTTGTTCTTTCATGCAAGTAGTGAACATCTGGGTCAACTTACTTGTTGCTTATGGATCCTTAAGCAATCACAAATAGTAGTGTAAGAAGGTATTGACTTGATCTTCAAATTCTTCCATGTGACCTAACTCACACAAGGCTTTTAAGCGCATTGTGTGTTGCAACTCCTACTGGCGTTGTTCTTCATATGATTTTTTCTCAGTGTGTCAATAGTGTAGTTTTTTTGTGTACTTACTCTATAAATATTTGGGTCGTGCATTGTATTTTGTTGCACACACGAGGCTCCTCCAAATATCTTTTTGTTGCATGCTACAACTCCTCACATGCATGAGCTTCATCCAGCGAGCTATGTGTCACCCACTACACCTCTTTGTGGATCTGGGCTTCTTCTAGCGACCTTTGTGTCACCCTCTACACTTCCTCCTAGATTTGTGCCTCTTCAAGACACCTTTGAGTCATGCATTACAACTCCTCGCGTGCTCTTTCTTCTTCAAGTTCTCTCTGTGCATCACACAGAAATTGCTTATGTTGAGCAACATCAAACTTTGGAAGGGGATGAGTAGCCTTCCTAATCTTTCCATCTGGTTTTTGACCTGAGCCTTCACCATGCTCTAAGTCTTCCCCTGTCTTTTCCCCTTCGCGGGTTACTACTTGGACGTCATCCTCCTCTTTCTTATTTTTTTTTTCCACAGCTCATCATGCACCATCTTAAAGTTGGTCTTCTTGTCCTCCCACTTCTTCACTAAGTTGGGACAATCCTCGGTTACATTTTTCAGGACTATAAAAATAGTCACATAGCACACACGGTTTCGTGAAAAATCATGAGACATGACCAATGTCATTGCAATTGAAACATGTGATGGGTATACCTCCTCCTCTGCCATATCTGCAGCCACAACCACACCCATATCCACCTCAAGGTACTCCTTGATATATTCCTTTGTCTGTTCCACTGCACTCACCACCCTTTTTCTCCTCATGTACCTGGAATGCATCACAGGTGTTGTCTTGCATTAACTGGAGGGAGCGGTAACTATTGACATCATGGTCGATGGAATTATAGAACTCATAGAATGGAGTTTGATTCATTGTCTAGTATTTATGCAAGGTGGGACAACGGGGTGGCACATGGCCCCACTGCCTACATATTTCACACCTTTTGGGTTGTCCATATGGAAATGGACTTGGCACGCCTATCGCCACATAATTTGGAAGGATAGGATAGTCATCTCAGTGATTCCCCTCATAACGGCATGTAGTACACCATACGTGCTCATCCATGACTTTAGTCTTCGACATATCTTGCAGTTGTATTGTTAGTTTGGCCAGTTGTGACTGAACCTGCACCAACCCGGTCGATGTCTCTGCACCTCCAGGTGTATCTTCCAAGTGCATCACGATATCAACTACCTTTTCTTAAGTCACCACCTTTTGTTGGGTGAGAGGGACTCGGATATGGGGGAGTATCCCTGCAATGAACTAGTCTTTGTGTTGCACGTCCTGGATTTGGAACATTATCCTATCAAACAATATTTTAAACCACTGGTCATAGTCCCAGACAATTTCTCCTTCCCTTTGTTTGATCTCCTTGATTTCAGTAATGCATTAGGATTCTGACTTAGGCTTCTGAAACTCCCTAAGCAGATCCTACTTAATCTTATCCAAGGACCTTACATGTCCCACTGGCGTAGTAGCCTTGTATTTCATGTACCACGTCAAGGCTCTATCCCTGAACGTAGTCTCTATTTGTGTTATCTTAATTTCATCATATGTAACTCTCTTTACAAACCAGATTGCTTCAAAGGTGAACCATTATTTCTTTGCATCATCCTTACCCATTCCATGGTACATGAGCAACCTCGGTGTAGTGTCTTGATTCACCATCTATGAACTGGAGCTAGTTCCTCTTCTATAACTACTATTGGTTGGACCTTTTCACACCATTGTTTGGTTGTTATATTCTTTGCTAGATGACAAGGTATTTGGTCGTTATTGGTTAGAGACTAGTTATGTAAAGCCGGTTGTATTAGCTTCCAAGGATGACAAGCTAGAATTTAGCTTCAATGCTAAGGCTATGAATGTTATTCTGAGTGGGCTTGCAAAAGAAGAATTTGTAAAAGTTATGCACTTAGAAACTGCCAAAGAAATGTGGGACAAACTCATTAGCAGCTATGAAGGTAATGAGAAGGCAAAGGATGCCAAGATTCAAACCTATAGATTACAATTTGAACAACTAAAGATGAATGAGGATGAGTCAGTTAATAAATTTTTCTTAAGAGTTGAGGAGCTTGTGAATGCCATGAAAGGTCTTGGTGAGAATATAGAAGATGTATTACTAGTTTAGAAGATCTTAAGATCTTTCCCTGATAGATTCAATCCAAAAGTTTCAGCAATAGAAGAACTGAATGATCTTAATACTCTGTCTATTGATCAACTCCTAGGAACTCTAATTGGTTATGAAATGAGGATTAGTAAAGATAAATATACCACTAGAGAAGCATCATTTAAAGCAAACAAGAATGAGGATTCTAAGGCTGATGAAATTAAAGAAAAAATTGTGAGAAGACTAAAGAAAGCATCAGGCAAGTACCAAGGCAAGTTTTCCCTTCAAATTTTTTAACTATGGAAAGATAGGTCACTTTGCATCTAAGTGTCCACACAAGCAGAAGGACCAGAACTATGAAGGAGAAGAGAAGTACAAACCCAGGAGATTTGGTAAAAAGATAAGTTTATGTGTAAACAATGATGACTCTTCAGAAGACACAGATAGTGACTCTTCCTGTGAAGATAATGTAAATGACTTCATGCTTATGGACACAGAGTATTATGATAATAAAATCACAAGAAGTGATGCTAATGATGAAGAGGTCATGGTTGAATTGGAAGGAGAGTTGATCGGTGCTTTGGAAGAGATTGATAGACTCGGACTTAAGAAGAGAAAGAGAAAAAAATTGTTGATACAGTTCAAGAAAGGAAGAATTAGAAGAGGCAAAGAAAATCGAAGACATTCTGAAACAACAATTATCAGAAAAGAAGGCAATATGTGAAGGTCTGGAAGAAGAAGTAGTGAAAGCTAGGAAAGAGTTGGTGAAGTTTCAAGCCTTGTATCATCAGAATCTTTCAAGTATCAAAGCATCAGAAGGATTAGCCACCATTCTGAATCAGCAAAGGAATCCAAAGTTGAAAACTAGTTTGGGTTATGAAGAGAGATCATGTAGTGGTCAACCAAGCAACAAAGAACCCATCAAGTTTGTCAAATCTACAACCAATGACAGCAACAATCCTGCAGAAACAAAAGAAGATAATCAACCGCCCAGGACGAGTAAATAAAAAGGTGTCAGAACTGAATCTGTAGAACAAAGAAATAATACACCCTCTGCTCAAGGAAATCATCAGCATGGAATAAATCGACCTGCTCAAAGAAGACAACCAATTTCCAGGTACAAAGATTTTTTGTATGGATATTGTTTCTATTGTTCTAACTTTGGCCACAAAGCTGTAAATTTTTCCTTAAGATTTAGACATGATCAATCAAGACACCTAAGGAATAAATATCTGCCACAACAGAGAATGAGATAGCCAAGTAACAAACAACCACAAATTGCAAATTGTCAAATTAATTTTAGAGACATGCAATTAAGGAGGTCAAGAAATAATAAACAGTCAATGAGTAGACAACGCTTCAACAATCACTTTGACCTACTGAACAATGAGATTGAATGTTATAACTGTCATAACTTCGGAAACAAAGCTGTAAAATGCCATCTAAAGAACTACAAAGCAGATCCAAGCATAAATCTCTTAGCTAGAAAGTCCAGCACATGGAAAAAGAAAGATAATGAAAAATTTGGTCTAATACTTTCAACTCAAAAACAAAAGGAATCCTGGAATATAAACAATGAATGTTCCAAGAACGTGACTGGAAACAAGGATAATCTTATGCCTATAAGTAAAAGAAAAATAGGAAATGTGATCTTTGAAAATGATGAACAAGGTAAAATCAAGAGTAAAGGGATGGTGAGTTTGATCAATGGCAAAGGAAATTCTCAGGATGTTCTACTTGTAGATGGTCTGAAACATAATTTTCTCAGTACAAGTCAAATGTGTGACAGAGGTTGTGAAGAGGTGTTAACGTCCAAAGATTTTAAGGTGAAAAATGTAAACTCGGGACAAGTGGTGGCTAAATCCATAAGGACAGATAATGATGTTGATATTGAATCCTCCCATGAAAGAAAATAAGAATTAGAAGAAGAATCATGGCATAAGCCGAAAGAAGAAGTTTTGAAGGTTGAGAATTCAAACACCCAAATCAAGTTCCTGAATAGCTCCATGATCCTGGATGAGATCTTGGATAGTCAAAGATCACCAAATGAAAAATCTAGTCTTGGATACAACAAGGAAGAAATTAGTACTCCTAAGAAGTCTAACACGGGTCCTTCATTTGTAAAAAGGGAAAGTAGGTATGAGAGTGTTTGTAATGGTTTTTTCTTGTGATGCATATGGTCATAAAAGTATTGGATTGTAGGCATCATGTAAGAAAAATGAATTTTTTGTAATAGAATATCAGAGAAGAGTGACAGGGGGAGTCATTCAGTTATGATAAGAAAAGGTTGATGAAGGAGTCCTAGTAAGAGAGGTGAGCAATATTGAGTCTGCTACAGAGGACACAACTGAAGCTGAAGATGAACAGGTCCAAGAATCAGAAGGAAAATACTATGAGTTAGATACAAATACTCTGCAGAACTCAAATAAGAAGCTCCATTTATTAGGGGGAGTATGTATTGGTTGAATATCTGATACCTCAGATAAGTACTGCAATAGCTCAGGGGTAGCATGTTTTCTTTGACATTGATGTCAAAGGGGGATAAAAGGAGTGGATTGGTCCAGATGCTAAAGTTGGAGATCCCGGATGCTATAGTTAGATATCTAAGTAGAACAGTGCAGTCTTTCAGGGTTGCCATCAATGCCAAAGGGGGAGATTGTTGGCGTGTTTACAGACAGAGTGTGCTTGTCATTGATGGAAATATCGGAGTGTGCATCGATGGAAAAATAGTAACAGCGTAAGTTCAGGTGAAGAAGCAAACAGTATGCAGAGATCAAAGCTCAGGAGACATAGCATTCTGAGATGCGCTGATGAGATCCCATACTTCAAGGCTCGGATAAGGATAAAATGTCATGGCTTGTAGAAGGATCAAAGGTAAGCTCAGGTGAATAAGCATCACCAATCCTAAATACCCGATGACCGTTAGATCAACATCTAGTGAACAGAGGGAGCGCAGAGCAGATGTACAGATCTGATCCATTGGATCTAAGCGTCGAGGATCAACAGTCGTTGGATCCATAAATAAATTCAAGAAGGTTAAGCCTTTGATGAGCGTAGGAGAGTAGACTTGTCAAAGTCTCGAAGTAAACAAGAACCATCCATCGTCAACATTGATAGGTGGCACACGATCCTAAACTCCAGAGAAAATCACTTCAAGGATTTTTCAGTTTGAGACTTGAAAAACCCGAAGTCTGGAGAGTCGGAGAGCCGGAGTAAATGACAGTCGTCAGATCAATTTGAAGAGGAAGGATAGGATAAGCCAACAAAGTTGCATCGCAGAAAGATCGAGTCGTCGATCCAAGATCCTGATCAAACGAACAACATTCACTTCGGATATAGAGATGAGAGGGGTTTACACTCAGGAAAGTTTGAGATTTGAAATCCCCGCAATGTGAAGTTCCTTCAATTGTCGGATCTGGAGATCAGATAATGATCATTAGATCAGGGAAATCTACGTCATCAAATATCGTCCTTAAGGACATGTGGAATACCAAGTCAGCAAGGACAGGTGGCAGACTACATTAGCAAGGACACGTGGCAACTACTCGGCTCGTGACGGGTCATCGAGTGATGAAAGAGTTACGTCACTCTGAGAGTTTTTCTTCGGGATTTTTACCACCAGTACTCACCCAAAGACTCGAAGTATTGAAGGCTGAAGTCCCGAAGCGGAGGATAGTCGTTGGATTAAAGAGGACATGCGTCAGTGGATTGTCAACTGCAGGAAAAATCAAAGGAAGGATGAACGAGAGTTTGAGAATTGAAATCTCCAAAGTCCGGAGACGCGAAGGAGATCTCGACCATTGATCCAAGAGGGACACGTGTCGTTGGATCGTGGACTACGGGTGAAATGCTCTGGGAGCAAACGAGAACTTGAGAATTGAAACTCTCGGAGCCCTGATCGTGAAATAGATCTCGTCTGATGGTTTGGAGGGACACATGTCATCTGATCATTGAGACTAAGGATCATGTGTGGATAAAGGAAAGAAGTCAGAACCATCGATTGAAGAGGACAGATGTCAGCAGATCATCCATTCTGAAAGATATCCAGTTAGCAGCAATAGGGTTTGAGAGTTGAAACTCCCAGAGACCAGATCACGAAGAAAACCTCATCCATTGATTAAGGAAGGAGAGATCTGGTCTGTGGAATCGAGAGGACAGATCTGAACCATCTGTTCAAGAAAAACTTCAAGATCGTGAGATCGACGGTCGTGCTCCATTGCGGGGCTATAACATGCTCGGGCCTTAATTTTCGTAAGTGGGCCGCAATCGAAACCACGGTTTTGGATAAAGGATGTGTGGAGGCTCATGGTGAATTGTAGGGCGAAAAGAAGTTTTGTATAAACCACCTTTGGGCATGCCCACAATCACTTGGTCACATGAAGCTTATAGCCCAATGTCATATCATGAAATGGAGCCAGTGCTCACTAGACAGAAATCAGGAAGCGACTTTTGAGTAAGCGCTTGGTCACCGTCGGTGGTCACGCGAAGGAAGGGGCTAGAAGCCAAAGAAGCCATAATTGACTGGTTGTAACTGACAGAGAAGAGGAAGAGTGTCGACTGCCATAGAAGCTAAGGAATCTCAGCATAACGGCCACTGATGATGAACTCACAGGGAACAAAACCGCCAGAGAAGATGAAGAGTTCCCATGATGATCAGGAGATGACTCGACGTGAGAAAAGCATGCAGAATAGAGAAGTGAAGTGATTTATGTTGTGGATATATGAAAGCATGAGGAGGAGCTGCAGTGAACAACCTGTAGGGAAGAACAGTGATGCAGTGAAGGGCATGCAGAGGTATTGTGCATAAAGGATGCAGAAGGTGCACAAAGAGTATAAAAACGCAGAACATAGAATAGATGTGTGTTGTTGTTGAGCATGATTGATGTGGGTAGAAGCATGTGGTGTGCAGGAGATGAAGCACAGAAGAAGCAAAGAACAGAAATGCATATCTGAGAGAAGAACAGAAAGCGCAGCATACACGAGGAGAGAGACATTGATGCAGGCTGAGCAGAGCAATGTAGCAGAACAATGATGAGACTGGTAAGCCATAGATAAATGTTGTATCACTGTGATTAAGTTGTAAAAGGCAAAGATTTATATTTCAGGGTGGTTGGGAGGTGCTAGGGAGGATTGGTGTCCTCGAAGTTTCAAGTGGGTGCTTGAACATAGGGATTTGTAGCTTCCATCTGGTTGCAGCCAGAAAAAAACTGGGTGGCAGGATGGTGCAAGGGAGAATTGTTGTTCTATGTTATACAGGTCGGTGCCTGTGTGACTGGAATTTGGTGATTCCATCCAATTGGTGTTGGAACACTTAGGGAGTTGGTGCTTCCTTATATTGGGTGATAGAGAAACCAGGGAAGTCGTGCTTCCTTCTAGTGGGTGCTAGAGAAACTAGGGAGTTGGGGCTTCCTTCTAGTGGGTGCTAGAGAAACCAAAGAGTTGGTGCTATCAGCAAGTTGCAGCTTGCAGAACAAAGGTGGTAGCCTCACAATGAGTTGGTCCTCATAAGAATGATAATGTACATAAAATAAATATTACTTATCATATCAAGAAGAAGAGGTTTTTACCCTTTATGTGTTTCCTCAGGAAATATTTGTCTCTGTATATTTCATGTGTGTGATTGATGTTGAATGTTATATTGCTTACCTCCCTGCATTATTGTGATTGTCATTGAGTGCTCTGTAAAGATTTTAAAATAAGCATAATTTTTTAAGCACGATAACAACTGATTCACCCCCCCCTCTCAGTTGTCCAACAATGGAAATTGCACATAGGAGAGAACTATATGCAAATGACATTAGTGAGGCCGAGAGTGAATAAATGGAGGCTAAAGGAGTTGCAGGAGAATATGTTGCAGAAGAACTCTTTCTAAGAGTTGTTGTAAAAATGGGAGCTAGAGAAAAAATTGAAATCCCAATGTATAAAGGCTATTTGGATGTGGAGGAGTCGTTGGACTGGATAAGAGTGATGGACAAATACTTTGACTATGAGGAGTTTGATGATGAGAAGAAAGTAAAACATGTTTTCACAAGGCTAAAAGGACATGCAACATTGTGGTGGGATGAACTACAGGGTGGCCGCAGAAGCAAAGGAAAACAGAAAATTAAAAGTTGGGACAGAATGGTATCCAAGCTAAAGGCTAAATTCATACCCAAAGACTATCAAATAAATCTGTTAAGGAGACTACAAAACCTGAGACATAAGGTTTTGATAGTAAAAGAGTACACATAAGAGTTCTATAGGATGAACATCAGAGTTGGTCACCGTGAAAGTGATGAAGAAAAGGTTGTCAAGTACATTAATGTCTTGAGATATGAAATCTAGGATGAAATCAACATGGTGACTATGAGGACAGTTGAAGATGCTTATCAGGATTCCTTGAAAGAATAAGAGAAATTGGCTAGAAAGCAAAGCCAAAGAAGTAGAGGAAGAATCCCAAGAAGGGGTAAGGGAATTGTCCATGACAAGGCTCAGAAGTCCAAGGCTGAGACTAGAAAGTTTCACAGTCATACAGAGAGAGGAGGATGTTCCCAAGGAAGACAGTATGGTGGAAGAAATTATTTTCCTCAAGGAAGAGGAAGAGGCATAGGAGGAGAGATAATATGTTATGCATGTGGAAAGACAAGGAATATGTCTTAGGAATGCCCCAAGAAAAAAGAAAGAAGGAGGAGAAGCTCACATTTTTGAAGCAAAGAGAAGGAATGTTGAGGCAGAAGCTGTTGAAGATGGAAAATCCCTCATGATGAGGAAAATTCTCTTGAAACCAGAGAAGGAGGTGGAAGCACTAGTATAGAGAAACAGTTTGTTTAGGACTTCTTGCAAGACCAAGGACAGAGTTTAAAAGATGATTATAGAAAGTGGAAACACTGATAATCTAGTGTCCATAGAGATGGTGGAAAAGATGGAGTTGGAGACTACTGCACATCCAAATCTATATAAAGTTTCATGGTTGCAGAAAGGACACCAAGTAATGGTGAGTAAACAATGCCAAGTTGAATTTAAAATAGGAGGATACAAAGATGAAATTTTATGTGATGTAATCCCCATGGAT
>ML833950.1:128136-138359 GCA_009831015.1 Picea engelmannii | reverse complement strand
GACATATTAATTAGTTAGCATCACAAAATCTTGAATATGTCACCATTAACACATGCAAAAATATATATATACCTCATGCAAAGCAAAAATAGCCAAGAGAAATGAAGCATTCCTCCCAAGCAGTGATCTCCAAGCCCTTGTATAGAGCAATGAAGCATTCCTCCAAGCAATGATCTCCAATTAATCTATCAAATACTATCAAATGAATAACTTGAAAGCTAAATTAAAAGTGATATCAGTTTTTTTTCCCTTTTCCTATAGCCTCTCTTTTAAATTAGAAATGGTCATTTTCTATTAATTAGTAACAGTCATCTGAGGAAGCAAGTTAGACAAATACAAAAAAAAAATTGATAACCTATACTCCTACATAATTCTTAGTAAACAATGGATTTGAACTTGTGACCTCCAAGGAAGAAACACATGTTATTAAACATTAGGTCTACTCAAATTGTACGATAAGCCAACTTCATAAGCCAATAACAACAAAGAGGATCCTTTGAAGCACTCAAATAATTTTTTTCCATTATTATGGTGTTCTTTATGATGGTGTTCATCTATAGTGTCTACAATGTTTTGCACGGGAACAAGTGGCTTTATCATGCCCACTTTATTGGTATCAACATCACAGATACCAATTTCTTACTGTACTTGAAAGTAAACACATAAATCATATCAAATCTTATAAGCTTTTACAAATAATCATTTGTTGACCTTTATCAAGAAATTATGGTAGGATGGTAGGCGGATTGTTAATGGCTTGAAATCTCCTCACATCTATTAAAAGTATTAAATAACTATGGTTCAATTCCTACAAGTGACATGTTGAGCTCTTAATTAGTATATTAACCCTATTGTTGACCGACCTACAATAATGTCCCATACCCTTTTTGGCATATACATTGACAAGTTAGAAGATTGCTTAGAAAAAGAAGGTTGTGTCAGCCCTACTCTCACTGGTATAGTCTTCTTATTTATGCCGATGATATCGTTCTTATGGCAAGGAGTCCCCATGATCTTGAAAACCAACGAAGAATCCTCAAGGATTTTTGCTCCAATATAGGTATGACTATTAATATTGATAAGACTAAGGTCATGATTATTAAATCCAATAAGATCCCTTATGATACCTTCGTATATGAAAACAACAACTTGGAGGAAGTGACTTCCTACAAATATCTTGGAATTGATATTCACCACAAGCTCAATTGGAATTATAGCATTGAGAAAAGGATTATTGGGGGATGGAAAGTGTTAGTCTCTAATTTTGTCTTGGTTTAGTGAGAAATCCTTATCCTAAACCCTTCTTGCCCACACTTCATTTTTTGTTTCTAATTGATTTTGATTTTTGTTTTTAGTGCTTTATGGTTTGCATTACAGTTTTTGGATAGTTTATTTAAGTTTGATTTTGAAAGACATGGTTTTAAAACAAGGTGTCACCTTATATGCCTGTTTGAATTTCAAACTTTCAAATT
Organism: Picea engelmannii; assembly: GCA_009831015.1. Classification (NCBI taxonomy): domain Eukaryota; kingdom Viridiplantae; phylum Streptophyta; class Pinopsida; order Pinales; family Pinaceae; genus Picea; species Picea engelmannii. The sequence continues at coordinate 136,887 of ML833950.1, read as the reverse complement.
TTGCTAAGTCATAAATAGCGCTACAGGAATAAGGCTATTCCCGTAGCGCCAAAATAATCATGCCTTGATACGCGCCTGCCATCTAGATTCCGTTATGATGACACGAATTGTGGATTGAGAGTTTGCATGCGTCCACAAAAGCTTGGAATCATTTACCGATTCAAATTGTTTCATAACCCGATTTTTGTGTACCCGCGCAAGACTCACTTTAATTCACCCGATTCTCAATGATCATTATATTATACCTGTTTGATTTTGTTGAATTTAGGCGCAGATATTCGCTCAAAGGAACGGAATACACTAACAGATTGCAGGTGGCAAATTTGGAACCCGAGAGCGCTAGTTACAGAATTGTGTTTTGATGGCGCCAAAGAGGAACGAGCAGGTAGTCAGATTAGAACCCGAGGGTGTTGAACTCCTCGAAGCTTATCCTTAGATGGCTCAAAGGTTCAGAGATGCCGGGTGGTTTGAATTCCTTACCACTTTTCAAGGTTGTGATGAGCAGGTCTCCATGGAGTTTGCACTGAACTTTGATGGTCACGAGGTGGAGATCAGGAAGATGTCGATGTTGGTGATAGAACAAACAATTTCCAAGGATTGCAGGCTGGTGGTCGGTGAAAGAACAAACATGTCCTCTCTGGTTACAAATTCCTACACCCTGGATGTGTGCAAGTAGGAATCATTCCTCTCTCCCGTCGTGGATTAAATGCTCCAGTTCTAGCATGTCTCACAGACTCTAGACATATTCAATTTGTTGATGCCTTCATAGGAGCAATGCAGCATAAGAGTTAACACCTTGCTCTCCATTACAAAGTAATCTTCAAAGTCACAATTACTCTCAATCCTGCGGTAGTACATGGTTGTATGAAAGGAGAAAGAGTAGTAATGTGCACTGATTATTATAATCAGGCTATTACTCCTTCAACAATCTCTTGGAAAGAATTGGAAGTCCAGTTTTAGCAGAAGATGGACGGTAAATACTACTCTTGTTTTAGCAGAAATCAAGAAGTCTGCACCAGCTAATACAAATATTCAAAAGTTAGACAAATCTAGATCCAATATCTGTTTTGGCAATAGTTTGCCTTCTACTTCAAACATTGAGGATTTAGATTGTCTTCATGAAGAAGTCATTATTGATAAAGGAAACACTAAATGTAAAAGGTTTAAAGTTGTGGGAAGAAATCCATCAAACCATATAGTCATGATGGCTTCTGAATTTAAGCTACCCAGGGAAAACGAGCATCATGAGCATCCTACTCCATAGGAAGAAACATATTATATTGAAGGGAGATTCCCTCCATTAAGATATTTTGTCAAATGGTCTGAAGATGGTCAGATTAAATGTCTTGCAAAATATAGAGTAGCCTGTAAAATGGAAGATGATATTGATAATTCTTTACAGCTGCAACATTGGCAGAACATAGCTTTAAAATGTCTTTCTAATAATCTGGATGATGTTGCAAAAGAAGTGCATACTATCTGGACAAAATTTGATGATCATCTCAGATATATGTCTGCCATAGAACATGCAGTGATAGGCATTGAAAAGGATATAGACAAAATCTAGAAGCAATAAGATGCCTAAGGTTCTACACAGTCCAACAAACAAAAGAAATGCCTGACATTAGGGTGACGAGGAATAGCAGAAGTAAAAGACCTAAGTTGGATCCAGAAATAAAAACGTTTTCTGAAGAAGATGTTAAAGGGGAAGATGATTCAGATAAAGATTTTAATACCCAAACTACAGTCAAGCATGAATCGCCATCAACCAGTGAAAGGGGTGTTGCAGTTAAAAGGAAAAGGGCAAAAAGAACTTCATTGCTTAAGAAACTAGTAAACAAAGGTAAACAAATGTTTTCATCATCTACAGGAACTGTAACGAGAGCTACAACCAGATCATCAAAGCTAAAGCAATGTTTTCTGATGACAAAGGCTATTATTTTGCAGAACCAGAAAAGCCACAAGAAATACTCTGTTTTTTAACTGTTATAGTCTTTATCTTCAAGAGAGGTTACAGAACATCTGGAGAGGAATTTTTTGAAACCAAAAGAGGTTTTTGTTGGGAACATGCCCCTTCACAAAAACCTCTCTTGGTTTTTACACAGCAATCACATTTTAGGAGATTTGAATTGATCTTTGAGGCCTAATTCTCTGATAAAGCTACAGGAAATACTCTGTTATTTTTACTTGTTTTAGTCTTTTTCTTCAAGAGGGGTTGCAGAACAGTTGGAGATGAATTTGTTGAAACCAAAAGATTTTTTTGTTGGGAACATGCCCCTTCACAAAAACCCCTCTCGGTTTTTACACAGCAATCACATTTTAAGAGATTCGAATTGATATTTGAGGCCTTATTTTCTGATAAAGCTACAGGAAATACTATGTTTTTTACCTGTTAGTCTTTATCTTCAAAAGATGTTACAGAACAATTGGAGAGGAATTTGTTGAAACCAAAAGAGGTTGTTTTTGGGAACATGCCCCTTCACAAAAACCTCTCTCGGTTTTTACACAGTTATCACCATTTAAGAGATGCGAAGAGATTGTTGGACCCTATTTTTCAGGAATTTACCAGATTTGTTTTCCTGAAAAATCTCATGGAAAGCAGTTGACAAGCCACCTCATCAATTCAAATTGGAGATCAGATTGGATCTTCTCCTTGATTATTTGAAACAAGAAACTAAATATAGATGAGGAGGTTTTCAGATCCATTTTTTTTGGATCTTGATAATTATGTATTGTTTCTATATAAACTCTGTAGAATGAGAAGTGAAAGGGTCAAAAAATTGGAGATCCAGGGGACCTTTTGGTGAAGCTCATTGTTAAAGGCATTTATGTTCAATTTGACACTTAATAGCAAAGGCATATGGATGGTTAGACCCTCTTTTTCTACTTTGTTATTTCTTTCTTCATGCTTGAATTCATTATTTAGGTTGCAATGTTTTTTTATTCTTGACTGATAATTTATACAGTGAAAATTTTACTGTAGAGATAATTTTTCAAGTTTTGATATCAAGCTAATAGTCTTGTTTCTTTATGACATTTTGAGACGATAATTCATGTGAAGTTGACAAATTGAAGACTTCATCTTCCTTTTTCTTAATTGTTTAAATCCATCTATGTGTCTACCTATTATTCAGCCAATGGGATATGCTATGTTCTGATCTTGATTTTCATGTTATGTTGTAACCTTGAGCTAGTTTTCAACCACGCTATTAAAAACCAAATCATAAAAACCCTCAAAACACTTTTGCAATAACTCGATGATGCCCTAGCTTGCCCTCTCACAGTCAAGTGCAACTTTAGGGACTAACAGAAAGTTTATTATGGGCTTGAAAACAATTGTAAATTAGCTGATCTTTGGAGTTGGGATAAGAAGAAACTGCTCTTTGAGACTCTTGTTACACATGTTATTCTTTATGGATGTGAAGTCTAGGGTTGTAGTATCTCTCGTGAATCCTAGAGAAAGATAGAGCAAATACAAAAGAATTTGATAACCTATAATCTCAAAATTAAAGGAAATACGCCTTATCCCATCCTCCTCTTAGAAACAAGCCTCTACCCCATGGAAGACAAGAGGCTTCCTAAAATTGCTTCAAAATCGAGTCATAACCACCATCGACTCAAGCGAGGATGGCATAAATATGCCCGGTCTTGGCTAAACTATTGGGGAATCATGGAAGACACCATTTTGCAAAATAAAGATACTATTAAAAAAAACGTCAAATCAAAATTTGAAGAGAAAATGTGGTGTGATAAATAGTTAGAGGAAAAAATAAAATTAAGGTATTATAAGGGTGTAATCAACCCTAATCTAGAAGATCAAAATTATCTATCTGTTTTGCCAAGTGTAAAAAAAAAAAATAAGCATTGCTAAGATAAGATCAAATTCTCACGAGCTCCATAGTGAAACTGGGCGTTGGTCAATTCCTAAAACGTCATGGGATAAAAGAGTGTGTCACCTTTGTGACACTAAGAAGGTTGAAGATGAAAAGCACTTTCTCTTAGATTGTCCAGCCTATACCCAAATTAGATCTCATTTTCAAAACAATTGCCACACTACCAACCTTCCTAACCTCTTAACTCAACAAAAGTATGGTGATCTTGGAAAGCTTCTCTTAATGCTTTTTGTGCACAGAAACAAAATTCTAAAGAATCGCAAGTAAACACTTACCCTCTTAAGGTCCAATAGACCATTTTAATCTTAGTGGACGTTAATCATCATCATCATCGTGATATTTATATAATAATGATATAAAATAAATACTTTTTATTTTGTAATTTTGGATTTTATGTCTTTTTCACAAATTATTCAACTTGGATCTCTCTACATCAAAATTGTTAAATTTTCCTAAATTTTTTTATATAAATATATATTTGTTACACTAATAACATTAAAAAAAAAACAAATTAATATAATATTTTTTTATTTTATGACTATAGATTTTATTGATTTTATTTTGTTGTAAATTTTTATATTTTATATGAAAAATATTTTTCAATCACATCGATTGTCCCAAAATCCCCTTTGATATAATTTGGTTTTTATGTTTATGAGAAGTCCCATCAAACTAAATTTAGGAAACAATAAGGAATGATACATTTCCCAAGTTTAATTAAAACATGGATGTAATATGTTTTAAATATAAAAAATATTATAATAATAATTAGAATTTTTTAAATATTATATAATAATTAGAATATTTTTGACAAAAAATTTATAAGATTTTTTTATTATTATTATTCATAGTTGGTTTTTTATTACAAGATTTCTTTGACTTATTTTATAGTTGGTTTAGTTGGTTTTTTATTACAAGATTTTTTTGACTTATTTTATAGTTGGTTTTTTATAAAGGATTTAAAAGGAAATTTATTAATTAAAATAAATTAGTTTTTTTATATAATTTAAGTTTAAAAATAAAATGAAATTTATAAAAATGGTCTTTAGGGTATAAGGCAATAGGTAATGGAGTGTATTGTTAAGGCACTCTATTATGTGAAGTTACTAGTTTGAAACCCCTACTTACCTTGTGTGTGGCTCCATGTCAAGTCATTACTTGCTCAACTATTGTTGATACCTCACTCACAAAAATATAATATATAAATTAATTAGAAAAAGAAAATGCTTAAGAATAAAAAGATGTACTTCCAACCTTTTGATATTGAAAATGAAAACTAAAAATATAGAGAAAAATACAAATTTGATTTGTAATATATATATATACAGTAAAATAAGAAAAAGAATGATAAAAGGTGTAAGAGAATAAAGCATAAGTATCTCCAAGAACCTCTCTATATTGATTTCTCCACTCAAATATGAATAAAAAATAATCTGTAATATAAAATAAAAAAAAATAGAAATGTACAAATTTTGATGGAAAAAATAAAACACTGGTCTAGCTAGAATCTGATTCTAACACAGCATTTCTGACACAACACAATGGTACATTGGAATCCAAAGATAAAGATTTATGCCTCAGACAATAGGAAAGAATCCATGTCGAAAGAAAACTATGTTAATCAATCACTAAATAACTAAAATCGACATATTAATTAGTTAGCATCACAAATTAGTTAGCTAGAATCTGATTCTAACACAACATTTCTGACACAACACAATGGTACATTGGAATCCAAAGATAAAGATTTATGCCTCAGACAATAGGAAAGAATCCATGTCGAAAGAAAACTATGTTAATCAATCACTAAATAACTAAAATCGACATATTAATTAGTTAGCATTACAAAATCTTGAATATGTCACCATTAACACATGCAAAAAAAATATAAATATACTTCATGCAAAGCAAAAACAGCAAAGAGAAATGAAGCATTTCTCCCCAGCAGTGATCTCCAAGCCCTTTGCATAGATCAATGAAGCATTCCTCTAAGCAATGATCTCCAATTAATCCACCTATCGTCATCAGCTTTATCAAAGACTATCAAATGAATAACTTGAAAGCTAAATTAAATGTGATATCAGTTTTTTTTCCCTTTTCCTATAGCCTCTCTTTTAAATTAGAAATGGTCATTTTCTATTAATTAGTAATAGTCATATGAGGAAGCAAGTTAGACAAATACAAAAAAACAATTGATAACCTATACTCTTACATAATTCTTAGTAAACAATGGATTTTAACTTGTGACCTCCAAAGAGGAAACACATGTTCTTAACCATTAGGCCTACTCAAATTGTACCATAAGCCAACTTCATAAGCCAATAACAACAAAGAGGATCCTTTGAAACACTCAAATAAATTTTCCATTATTATGGTGTTCTTTATGATGTTGTTCATCTATAATGTCTACAATGTTTTGCACAGGAATAGGTGGCTTTATCATGCCCACTTTATTGGTATCAACATCACAGTGAAAGTAAACACATAAATCTTATCAAATCTTATAAGTTTTTACAAATAATCATTTGTTGACTTTCATCAAGAAATTATAATAGACGGATTGTTAATGGCTTGAGATCTCCTCACATCTATTAAAAGTATTAAATAACTATGGTTCAATTCCTGCAAGTGATATGTTGAGCTCTTAATTTGTATATTAACTCTATTGTTGACCAACCTTATGCCCTAAAAAATTTAAGATTTACCTTAAATACCATCTTCAAAATAAAGAAAAATAATCAAAAAATTTCCAAAATAAAAATTAAAAAATTATTTTGATGTAAAATACAATAAAATCCCTTCTAATTTATACATAAATTATCATACAATCACTACAACACAGTGAATGCAACTAATCAACACTAATGGAAACAGTCAAATGAATTACTACCCAAAGTTAAGCTCACAGCATGGGATATCCAACCATACAGATGTTTCAAGCTGCCCAACTCATCGCACAGATTTCAAGTATATTAATATACATTCTCCTGTGACTTCAATTTTTTCCTATTTTACAATATCTTTTAAAAGATATCTACACAAAAAGTTGGAAAAATATAACAATAATTGGTTATAACTATTGGAATTCGTGAAACATGAATTGATGAAACCACCAACCCTGTGAGAAGATTCTCCAATGAAATCCCTTTGTTTCTCTATGTCGTTTCTCAACAGGTACTTTTTTGTCAATATATAGAGAAAATAATCGTGCTAAGGGAATCTTGACATAACTTTATCAGTTTAACATGCAAATTCTGGTCAAAAAAATTTAATTTCCCAAAACAAAGCTAATTTTTAATAATATTTCATGCATATCATTACATTTAATAGAAGATATTATTGATTCATAAATTGCTATTTTGATAATAAAGAATTGTAACATGTTCAAAGAAGTGCATTGCATATTGCCTAAATAAAAATGTTTATAGTCAGTATTAGGAAATTTGTTGTGATGTAATCTTGAATTGTTGTGATATATTTATTTTGTATGGGTAGATTAATTCCTGGTCTATATTGTAATTTAGTTTATTTTTTTATGTGAATGTTGTGTAAATGGAAATTATTTGGAAGTTGGTTATTAAATATCATAAATCTATTTCATTGATCTTTAATATGTATACTTTATTCATAAAAAATAAACACTTTAAAGCCAAACCTTTTTAACTCATCCGATAACATTTTGTAACACTTTAAAGCCAAACCTTTTTAACTCATCTAACAACATTTTGTTTCTAGAAATGTTAGAATTAAAAATCCCTTATTTTCATATATCAACATAATTTCTCACTCAATATTCATCCAACAACATTTTATTTCTAGAAATGTTGAATTAAAAATCCCTTATTTTCATGTATCAACATAATTTCTCACTCAATGTTCAAGGTTTATATTGTTATACAAATTCAATTCATTTGGACTTCTACATCATAATAATGATTTTGGTTTCTCAATCATCAAAGCACAAAATCATGACATGAAGACTTTGTGAAATCTCAAAACTCACTCTCTAATATTTTACATTCTAATTTAGATGTTTTGTTTTATTCAATTCAACATACATATCATTAATTATATAAAACCTTTTTATGAGAATTAATTTTGACAAACTTGTTAGGGAAAATATAAGATAGAGAAATTTGTAAATATCCCTAAAGCACATTAGATTGTAAGAAAAAATATTTATACTTGTTAAGTAGTGTTTCCTATGCTATGAGATGGATTCAAGTAAGCTACCTCCACCTAGCCCTAATCAGATGAGTTATTAAGGATTTCATTGTAAAAAAGTTGATTGAGTTTCCATTTGCTAGATAAAGTGGAAGAGCAACGTGGGTGACCCACCACCAATGCATTATTGGTTATTACAAATTCTCAATAAGTATATCTCAACCAGTTTTACAAATTATTTTCACAATAAGGACAATCACAATCTCAACTTTCATTGGAATAAACAATAAACGATGCTAAGATAAAGGGAACTAGGAGTAGTATTTCCATGCAAAATGCATCCATATTCATCTTTTGAAAAAGCATACTTAACAAAGCAATCAAATTCCCCCCATTCCATTGAGCGAGATGCTTATGCTTATCAACCAATGGATCAAATTAGTGTCAGGTGTGATTTTTAACCTCCTAATTATATTATAGAAGTTTTAACACATAAGTATAATAATGATAACTAATTTTATGTATTATGATAAACATGATAATTATGAAAAAGTCATAAAGATGCATTAATATAAAGAAACATATGGAGTGAATGTGTTAATATCTATATAAAAATAAACCCAAACATAATGTAACAATAATAAGAGAAGATAAAAAAAATACAAGTACTTCATGTTATGTGTTGTTTGAAATT
>ML833950.1:65008-76467 GCA_009831015.1 Picea engelmannii | reverse complement strand
ATAGGTAGATCTAAGTCTCCAGGAAAATCTTTGAGGAAATGCTGGAAGTGTGGTAAAATAGGGCATTATAAGAAAGATTGCAAGTCTAAGAAGGTTGATAAACCAAAGGGATCTGATAGTACCTCTTCCACAAAGGCGAAAAGATCCACTGAGGAAGGAGGTGATGTTTACCTGGCATCTACAGGTACACATGCAGACCATGATGTATGGTTGATCGACTTAGGTGCATCATACCATATGAATCCTTAGAGGGAGTGGTTCTCTGAATATGAAAAATACGATGGTGGTGATGTATTCCTAGGAGATGACTCGAAAGCCAAAATCATGGGACGTGGAAGGGTTAAGTTGTTGCTAAAAGATGGAAGGATTAGAACACTCCCTGGGGTTCTGCACATTCCAAAACTTGCCATGAGCCTAATATCTGTAAGCAAGTTGGATGATGCAGGAGTGGATACTATATTTGGAAAGAACACTTGCAAAATGGTACGAGGAGAAATGGTGTTGATGAGGGGAGTTCGGTGTGGAACTCTTTACAAGTTGTTGGGAAGAACTTATACTAATGGGTGTAACAGTTCTGTTGTCCCTGAGCAGAGAAATGAAGGAGACAAGATCAATAACATTCGTGAAAAGAAGACCATGCTATGGCATCAAAGACTGGGGCATATTGGAGAAAAGGGCCTTCGAACACTACACGGTAAAGGCACGGTTGAAGGTATGTCTAATTGCACTCTGGATTTTGATTTATGTGAACATTGCATATATGGTAAACAAAATCGAGTAAGATTCCCATCTGGTGCTACAAGAGCAAAGGGGATCTTAGAATTGATACACAATAATGTGTTTGAACCTGTGCCTATTGCATCACTAGGTAAGTCTGCGTATTATGTTTTGTTCATATATGATTTCTCAAGGTACACATGGATTTATTTGCTTAGAAAGAAATCTAAGGTATTTGATAAATTTAAAGAGTTTAAGGCTCTAGTAGAAAATTAGACAGAGAAGAAAATAAAGGTATTGAGAACATATAATGGTGGAGAATTCCGCAGAAATGAATTCGAAGAATTCTGTAAGAAGTGTGGTATAGCAAGGCAGAAGACTACTCCATACACTTCTCAAAAGAATGGAGTTGTAGAAATGATGAACATGACACTGATGGAAAAAGCAAGGAGCATGCTTAGCGGTGTCGAGTTAGGACAGGATTTCTGGGCAGAGGCAGTGGGTACAACATGTTATCTGGTCAATCGATCACCTTCATCAGTGTTGGATGATAAAACTCCACACGAGGTATGGTTTGGAAATAAACCCTCTCTTCAAAATCTTAGAGTGTTTGGTTGTGATGCTTATGTACATGTTCCAAAGGAAAATAGGAGTAAGTTGGATAAAAAGGCTGAAAAGTGTATCTTTATTGGTTATAAAGATGGTGTGAAAGGTTATAAGCTTTGGAACCTAGAAACCAAGACGACTGTTTACATTCGAGATGTTGTTTTTAGAGAGGTAAAAGATGTGTCCAAACAAGAATTCCTACCAACGCAAGATGAACCTGAGAAAAGAATAGAGTTAGAGTGAAATCTTCTTGGAAAAGAACCCAACTTATCATTCGAAGACAAAGCATATTGATGTTCAATATCACTTTGTGAGAGACATGGTTGAGGAAAAAAAGGTGTTGCTGGAAAAGGTTGAAACTTTGAAGAATGTTGCAGATTTATTGACAAAGTCTGTGAGCACAAAAAAGTTCTACTGGTGTAGAGTAACAATGGGCATTGCTGCCCTGGATTGTTGACTATATAACCCTGTGGCCCCTAGATGCAAAGAAAACAACAAGTGGGAGAATGTTGGGTATATGTTATATTCTTTGCATGTGTGTGTGTGGGCGCGCCAGGTTCGGCAACTGCATCTGACAATCCCTCTAGTAGTGCTCTTTGTGTCATGTGCGCCAGGCGCTTCCTTCCTAGGGGGGCCCAGGTATGCCCCCCCTGGTTATGTGCAGCGCCCCAAATTTCTTTTTGGGCGTTTTTTGCTATTTTTAGCGGATTTTGCTATTTTTAGTGGTTTTCTAAATTAATCCCGGATTAAGGGATTAGGGTTTTGGTATCTACGGAATACCTAAAAACATTATATATATATTGTATGGTGAATAGTGAAATTTGATATAATGAATATAAGAAAGGTTTTCCCCGGTTGAGGGTTTCCAGTATAAATCTCTGTGTACTATGTGTATGAACAATTGATTAATTTCTGTTTTACTTAAGAATCTATATGCATTGCTTTACTTCACATGTTTAAAAATTACAAGACTGACTAGAAATTGGGAGGCTGAATGTTGGAGGCTTCATCCGTGACTCCATCCTAAGAACTGAACAACCAAAAAGAAAGCTTGGAGAGTCAAGGTCAAGGGGAAAGATGAGTTGCTTGCAATTGTAGCACAAGGAACAAATTTTTTCCAACGACCTAATGCAACAACATATGGCTTCTCTATCCATAAGATGGACAACGAGATTGTGCCCAAGGAAAGCCATATTCATCTCTTATCTTTCATCTTGCAACATAGGCACCCTTTCTTAGATACTTTCTAGAGGATTTTTGAGGGCAGAGAAGAAGAAGATCGAATGGAGTTGAATATTTTGGAGACCAAAAGCTTGCAAATGGGAAGGTGTGATTAGAATTGAACCTCACCAAAATCTGTTTGTAAACTTTGTAACAAGCATTTAATTAATTTTGGACATTTGTTATTAAAATGACCAATACCATCACAATTAAAACAAATCAATGGAACCTTACCTTTATATATGCTGTCGATTCCCTTTTTCAATCTTCTAAGAAGTGGATAACTTACTATTTGTGGATAAAGTGGTTGTAAGTGGACAAGTGGTTAGAAGTGGGTTAGCCCTAAAAGAAGGAAGTTGAGTAAAGTTGGTTAGAAGATAACTTCTTGAGGAAGCTACTTGGAGAGTATAAATAAGAGAGAAAGGGTCTCATAAAATTTGAGAGGATGAATGTTATACCTTGCAAAGTAGAGAGCCAATCCATTTTGATAAACTATTCCTATAACTCTCAGAGCATGGTGGAAAAACTTTGAGGAAAAATTCATTTAAAGGCTCGGTGACATGGCCTTTTCAATGTATTTAGAGTATTCATTGAGCATAGTTACTCCAATACAAGGTATATCTCCTTGTCTAACCATATGTGGGGGTCCTAAATTCAATAGTCTCATCAAACATCAAAATTCCATTTGTTGCAATCTTCCTACCAGAAATAGGGTCATCGTAATGCAAGGAGCAATATAAAGGATTCAAAAACAAAGGAATTCGATTGAAATCATCATTATCATTGAAGCAAAATGTGCACATATCAAGAGGGGTATGCATGTCAGTCTTGGGTTCCTTAACTTCTCTTAATCAAAATGAAGGATTTAAATGTGCATATTCCAATTCCAGCTCTTGATCAACTCCATGAAGATATTCAAAGAAAGACTCATCATATGTATCAATAGAATTGAAAGGGTCCTCATCAACTTGATTTGACCATTCATTAGTAACATCATCATATAAAAAAAAATTCATAAAGGGGATTAAAAAGGTCAAAATCAACTTCCTTCTTTTCATAGTCAACTTCACCAATGTATGCACATGAATGATAGACTTGGTTAAACCATGATCTTTGGGGCGGGGTTATCTATTAGTTAAAAGAATAGTAGTGTTTGGAATGTGAGAAATGTGTTGATCAGTGAGTATCATGATATGATCATGATCCTCTTCACATCCAAACTCTTGATCACATGTGATAAAGGTGTCATAATTAGGCCTTAGGTAAGAGGGTTCCAAAGATCGTTCGAGGTGGGCTTGTTTCACGAATCGATGTTCAAGGGAGAGCATGTGATTTTGTAAATATTGGATGATGGAAATTAAGGATGACAAATCTTTGTGTGAATCACAACCTCCAAAGGAAAAACCTATTCTATGATATTGTTCTTCAAAATCAATGCAAGTGATTAAGGTTAGATCTAGGTTTTGAACATTCTTCTCTTCCAACCGCCAATGGTAAAGAGGAGGTAGAATATCACAATAATGCAAGAGGGAAGCCAAGTTGGTAGGGAGAATGGAAGTAGGAATGTAGTTATACAACTTGATAAACCTTAGGTTAAAAGCATGAATTATTTCACTCTCCTCATGTGCAATTGATTAAATCTCTTAAGGTGCTCATACAGATTATCCAAGTGCCCCAAAGTAGAGGTAAGCCAATAACAAATTTCAGAGCATGTGGAGATACATTCATCAGGTAGGTTTTCAAACAAAGAATCAACATTACCTTGAAGAAAGTTTTTAAACAAGAGCATGCAATTGCCATTTTCATTAATTCCAAGGATGGTACAAGCATTGGAATGCATGAATATGCTCTTCCACCGTAACAGTTCCGTCACCTAGAAATAAAGGTAAATTTTTCTTGAACTTGTAAGGAAAAGGATTAATCGGGTAAGTGATCTTAAAATAGGTAGGTATAAGCCACGAATAATTGTTAAGGTCTTCCTCAAATTGATTAGTAGTTGAGACTGTCAGGTTACAACCACTATTCATGCTTCCAATCAAATGAGACATAGAAATTTGGAGAGGATAAAATATGACTTGAAGGAATTAAAAAAAGACTAAGAAAGAACCATTGAACGGTCCTCCCCATTATGGTCGCCAAAATATGCTGATGTCGAAACTTTGAAGTTTCAATACCAACATCTCAATCTCCCATGAGGCTAGGTGGGAAGAGGCAGGAATGTCAGCCTAAGTTTAAAGCCGTGAAAAGAAAGCACATTAAACCCTAAAGCTAAAGAGTCTAAGCATGAAAGTCTTATTTATGTTTTTTGTAACATTTAATTATTATAGGTTTTTTGCAACTTTATAATTTTTGTATTTTTTGCTTCTATGTGAGTGAAATGTAAATTAAACAAAGTTAATGTGAGATTAGTAATACAAGTGAAAAACTTAAAAAATAAAATTAAACAAACTAAACTAAATTAGTTAAGTATTTACAAGAAAACCACAAAGTATACAGAATTGAAATATTTTGTTTTCTTTTAAAAATTGTAGTAAATAAAAAGTTAAACTATTAACAAAAGAAAGAAAAGATTAAAATTAATGAAATGAAAACTGAAAAATACAGAACCCTGCTCCTAAAACTCTCTCGGCTCTCCAGCCTCCGAAACCCMTCCCCTTTACAAAATCATAAACYGATCTATTTATAATCAAATCAGTCCACAACTGCCATGAGTGTAATCTRGCCATCTCATTCAAAGCTTTCGCCTGCACATSCTTCTGTCAGACTGTGTGTGTTTCCTCCTGTCAGACACAAGCTCAGATCAATATGGGTMTGCAAGAAGAAACTGTCCATCATGGTACCTYGGGCTGACAACTCTGTCTMCTTGGACATAGCTTCCATGCCTTCTATTTATGGATTGAGCTGAKGTTTCAAMTACCAGTCCCTTTKCATTAACTGAATCCTCCTCGGGATCAGAGCGCGACTKGACGATTAGGGGGTGACCACGTGCYGCTCATGGATTTGGCGMTGAATAAGCYRGTGGTTTCAAGGCTGCAAAAGTCAATCTTTGTTCATTGGCTGAACTCWCCTCAAGATCAGGATGTGATTTGTCTATTAAGGGGTGACTACGTSCTGCTGTTTGATACGACACTGYAAGAGMACRTGATTTCAGGGTCRTCGAAAGCGGTTTGGACCCACACCAATTTCGAGCCCGAAATGCACCACTTTCCACCATGTARCCTCCCCTCAATACTGTGGTTTGGATTTTGACCCGCCCTTCGTATTTTAACGCCCGTGCAGTTTGTGGCRCCAAAATGACTAGTGGCCGCCGATCTGATCGCACTCTGTGATCTGGGTGYRCTGACTATTTTAGCGCCCCCGCCAAAGTTTTATCCATCTGCCAACTGTGGAAACCTTCCAACTATGTCTATAGATGGTACCAAATCRAAATGAAGAGTAGATTTTGYTGCTKCAAACTGCACTCGCCTACTTGCCTACACCTATGGCTGTCAACTGTGGYSCTTGGAAACTTTATGTGATAACATTTGGCTCCACATGGGATGGCATGCTCCCTGTGAGCTGCCAAGAAYGCACAGTTCTAGTGCCYTAGCCTTTGGGTTGTGGAKTCGAGCTCAAATACATCCTGCTRAGGACCACATGATGACATGCACACTAATCTACTTACAAAAAGAAAACAAACACATGTGCTCCAAAAGGAGCTTATTTATGTACAATCCTAGACTAACTAATTTTTTACAATGTGCTAGGTGAAAGCAAACTTCCACCATAGCCTATTAGGGTCTTAACCCACACATAGGTAGAGCAATGATGACATGCTCCCTGTGATCTTCCAAGAACGCACATTTCTAGTGCCTTAGCCTTTGGGTTGTGGAGTCGAGCTCAAATACATCTTGCTGAGGACCACATGATGACATGCACACTAATCTACTTACAAAAAGAAAAAAAACACATGTGCTCCAAAAGGAGCTTATTTATGTACAATCCTAGACTAACTGATTTTTTACAATGTGCTAGGTGAAAGCAAACTTCCACCATAGCCTATTAGGGTCCTAACCCACACATAGGTAGAGCAATATATTCAGATGTAATAAAGGTCAATATTAATAAGGCCTTTCAATAAAATAGAATAAGGTGGATGTAAGAAGAACTAATAGAAGCTTCCACTTCTAGAAGGATCTTCCTCTAGATGCTTCTCTTGATAGACATATTTAGTATAAATAAGGGTCAAGGGTATGAAAACCCTAGCTTGGAGATTATTGTAACAGAGCACTGCTCGACTGGAGGTTGCCCCCTTGAAGAGGCCCATGAACATTGCTTTCTGAATCAAAGTGCTATTTCTGTTGTTGTTCTTATATCATTTATGTGTTATTGTGGAGATTATGCTAGTTATATTACTGTTAGTCTGCCATTTCTAGCATTTTATTTCTGTTCTGTATGCTTTTTATATCTGGTATACTACATAGCCACACAAACTGTTTGGTAATATAATTCTTCTTTTCACTACAAATGATCCAAAAAAGGTAAGGGAAGTATGACAACATAATGAAAACATGTTTTGGAACACTAACAATACCCCCAAATGATGATAATATGAATAATTTTGCAGGCTCCAATGCTTTTGGAAAACTCAACTCCATATATAACCCCACAGGGTCATAAAATTTATAATAAGGCATGCTAAACTGGTAAGAAATTACCTTCCTTACTTCATTATTGCTCACCTGTTGTTTGATGTTCTCAGAGTGTACATGTGGATAAAGGATTGATGCAGGTTGGCTAATCCCATGTGATATTTTCTAATTTACAAGTGTTGGACATGAGATAAGCTGCACATTTATCTCTTCCTTTTCTCCTTCATGGCCCTCCCAAGGATCAGATTCATAATCATCATATACATGAACCATGCTACAAGGTTCCAAAGAAGCCATGAAGAAGCTCTGCTCTTTATCATCTTCACTGGGATATTCATAAAAAAATGGTTGTTTTTGGTTAGGATTTGAAACAACTTCTTCATCATAATCAGGGCTGCCAAAAACATTTGTTTCAAAGACAAAAATGTCCTCTGTATTTTCTTCATAAGAGCAACAAACAAAATCTTCAATTATGAAAAGCTAGGAAAAAACAGAGATGAATCTTCCCTAGTTTTTTTTTAACTAGCTTATCATCTATCTCAACTTCATAGTCATGAGAAATATCTACTGCATAATACACTTGCTCCTCGACCTCAGAATATTCAAAAGAGACATGTTGATCTTCATGAATATTTAAAACAATATATACATATGATATGATGCCATATGTTTCTGTGTTATTTCTATCACAACGAATATCATTCAAC
The DNA here is from genome assembly GCA_009831015.1 of Picea engelmannii. Taxonomy (NCBI): domain Eukaryota; kingdom Viridiplantae; phylum Streptophyta; class Pinopsida; order Pinales; family Pinaceae; genus Picea; species Picea engelmannii. The sequence continues at coordinate 68,585 of ML833950.1, read as the reverse complement.
ACCTCATGATCTTCATGGTAAATGTTTTCTTCTACAATAAATGCTTCATCACAAATCGAGCTTTCATGACTAGCAAAATCTTTATGGAGCAAAGAAAAATCATCACAACATCCCTAAAAAAGACGTTCAATTGAAAAATACTCTTTACAAAATGAATTAAAGAGCTGATACTTGCAATTGGAAGAGATCGACACCAATCGCAAGCAATCCCTTCTAATGAATACTTGAATAGATTTATCTGAACATCTTCATGCACGATATGAAGTTGATGAATAAAATCATGAAAATCTAGCAAGTGTTCAGCTGGTACCTCCCACTCTTCTCCTTGAAATTTAGGAAGGCTACTTTCCTTTTCATCTCTACCAGGCACTGGATTAGGGAAACCAACTATCTTTGAAAAAACACAGAAAGCATACCTATGAGATAAAATATTGCCCATTTCAAACTAGTGGAGTCGCCAATAGATTTTCGAACAATGGAGTTGCCATGGTGAAAGATAAGCAGTCAGAACAATGTGTCCGACTTCAGTTCACCATCTAAAACTGGATCTCTTCGTTGTCATTCTCCCAGGGAAGATATATTCACTTCCGTCCCCGAAAATGGTGCCATTAATGTTAGCACTGAGAGTCACCCTTAGACTGCAAGAGGATAAGCCTAGTGCCCATCAAAATGTAAATGCATTGAAATGGTTTGAGTAGGTGGACCAGTAAAGCCTGCAGAGAGAAGAAAAGATAACAAAAGTAACTGCAGATCAGTTGGGACCGTTGGGCTATGGAGCCATAAGTATCGTGGATAATGAAGGCATTTAAACTACCTATCAGACAAAGGATTTATATGGTGATGAGAAGGAAGACAATGTGTCTGAATGATAAACCATGAAAGATGGGCAAGATGACAACAGATCCTCTATCGCCTCAGGAATCCATAGATCAAAGAGGCTACATCCACACAAGAATAAAAAAACAAGCGTCTGAGCGATAAATGATGAAACATGGGAAATGTGACGACAGATCCTCTACCGCCTCAAGAATCCATATATCAAATATGCTACATCCAGACAAGAAGGACATAACATGTAAACTAAGAAGACAGTCTCATAAAAACAACTCAAAGGAATCTTCAATAACATAATATTTACAATCCAGGCCCTCAGGCTTAGAAACTGAAAAATACAGAACCCTGCTCCTAAAACTCTCTCGGCTCTCCAACCTCCGAACCCCCCCCCCCTTTTCAAAATCATAAACTGATCTATTTATAATGAGATCAGTCCATAACTTTTAAGAGTGTAATCTGGCCATCTCATTCAAATCTCTTGTTTGCGCATCCTTTTGTTAGGCTGTGTGTGTTTCCTCCTGTCAGACACAAGCTCAGATCAGTATGGGTCTGCAAGAAGAAACCGTCCATCGTGGTACCTCGGGCTAACAACTTTGTCTCCTTGGACATAGCTTCCATACCTTCTATTTATGGATTGAGCTAAGGTTTCATATACCATTCCCTTTTCATTAACTAAATCCTCCTTGGGATCAGAGCGTGGTTAGACGATTAGGGGGCGACCACGTGCCTCTCAGGGATTGGACGCTGAATAAGCCGGTCGTTTCGAGGTCGCAAAAGTCAATCCTTGTTCATTGGTTGAAACCTCCTCAAGATCAGGATGTAATTTGTCTATTAAGGGGCGACCACGTGCTTCTGTTGATACGATGCTGTAAGAGCACGTGATTTTGGGGCCGCAAAAGTGGTTTGGACCCACACCACTTTCGGGCCCGAAATGCACCACTTTCCGCCACATAGCCTCCCCTCAATAATGTGGTTTGGATCTCGGCTCGCCCTTTGGATTTTAACGCCCGTGTAGTTTGTGGTGTTGAAATGATTGGTGGCCATCGATCTGATCGCACTCTGTGATCTGGGTGCGCTGACTGTTTTAGCACCCCCACCAAAGTTTTATCTGTCTTCCAACTGTGGAAACCTTCCAACTGTGTCTAGAGATGGTACCAAATCGAAATGCACATTGGATTTTGCTGCTGCAAACTGCACTTGCCTACTTTCCTACACCTATGGCTGTCAACTATGGCCCTGGGAAACTTTATGTGATAACACTATGCATGGAAACGTTTAGAGTTAGGGTTAAAGGTTTATGTTCAGAGTCAGGCTCATGGTCATTTAAAAGGTCAAAAGTTTCTATTTGGTTGGAAACAAGGATATCAGATATCACATACTCTACAACACTACTACCTAGCCCATGAATACAAGTCATATGGTTGGAGTTTTTCCACTTCATTACTCCATTGCAAATTATTAGGTCTTGAGAGCTGCAAAGGTTTACCAACTCAGTACCAAACAAATTCTCAATTAGGTCTTCAAAGCTTCTTTTTTAGCTATTAGATAAAACAAGGTTCTCATCTAGCCATAAAGGATTATGGTTAGAGTCATTACTTAAAAGAGTACCTTGTTTAGTTGCAGTCCTAGGATTAAAGTCTCCTAGAAGGAGGATATTACCTTCATTTTTCAAACTATAAATATCTTGTTCTAAATTATTATAGGGACAATTGTTATCTAGATTGTTTTTCTTATAAAAAGTAGAATTAATAGGTGCAAATATCAATAACGAAAAGCCTTTAAAAACAAACAAAAATCCTTTCCTTAAATATGATATTAGTTGAGAATTTCCCTAATTTCAATCTCAAGATTAGGCCAATGTTGCTTTACCATTAGGTAATTTAAGTCTTTCTCTATAAAGGAATTTTGAAAATGATGTAATGTTTTTTTTTTTTTTTAAATAACGACTATTTTCAATGTTCAATTGTCTAGTTTAGACATATAGATATCCATTAGCATAGTTGTTTCATGGTAAACATTATTCCTACCATTAACCAAGAATGATGGAGAGGGTTAATGATCCAAATTGAATCCTTACCAAAATGTCCTTGTAAACTTTGTAACAAGCATTTAATTGTTTTTGGCAAAGTTGGCAAAATGTTCAAAATTCCCTTGGAAGTTAAAATAAAGCATTGTGATGGTTGAGCTTCCAAGGAAATCCATTAAAAATAAAGGTTGTGATGAAGAAGAGTGTCAAATGGAACAAAGAGGAGGAAATTATGGACAATAAAAAATATGAAAGCTCAAGGAAGTATTATACTTGATGATCAAAGGAGAAAAAGACAATGAGTTTGTCCCATGATGAACGAAGATTGTTGTTGAGCCATGGTTGTCTGCAAATTTCCTTCTAGTGAGTAACAATACACTAAATCTGTGTACTCACCCTTTTGTAATCAATTTCGTGCTTAATAAACCCCCAATCAACCTATTTTTCTTCCCAGTTGGGTTTCCAAGAACATCTCATTTTTTCTATGTGTGTTTTAAGGTTTTGTAGAGTGCTCTCGGTGAGATTTTTTGTAATTTATGGTTTATTGTCATTTCTAGTTGCACACATGGTTATGATGAAGAGTTCCATCTTGTAATTCTCTTAATTCACTTAGAAACTAGTTTCCATTAGTATTTAATGAATGCCAACAACTCTTTATTCTTCTTCATCCATTATGATTAGAGATTGAATATCAATTGTTTTCATCTCAGAGTCATT
>ML833950.1:39343-53914 GCA_009831015.1 Picea engelmannii | reverse complement strand
CTTGGAGAGTCAAGGTCAAGGGGAAAGAGGAGTTGCTTGCAATTGTAGCACAAGGAACAAATTTTGTCCAATGACCTACTGCAACAACATATGTATTCTCTAGCCATAAGATGGACAACGAGATTGTGCCCAAGGCAAGCCATATTCATCTCTTGTCTTTCATCTTGCAACAGAGGCACCCTTTCTTAGATACTTTCTAGAGGATTTTTTAGGGCATAGAAGAAGAAGATCGAATGGAGTTGAAGATTTTGGGGACCAAAATCTTGCAAATGGCAAGGTGTGATTAGAATTGAACCTCACCAAAATCTGTTTGTAAACTTTGTAACAAGCATTTAATTAATTTTAGACATTTGTTATCAAAATGACCAATACCATCACAATTAAAACAAATCAATGGAAACTTACCTTTATATATGTCGTCGATTCCCTTTTTCAATCTTCTAAGAAGTGGATAACTTACTATTTGTGGATAAAGTGGTTGTAAGTGGCCAAGTGGTTAGAAGTGGGTTAAACCTAAAAGAAGGAAGTTGGGTAAAGTTGGTTAGAAGATAACTTCTTGGGGAAGCTACTTGGAGTGTATAAATAAGAGAGCAAGGGTCTCATAAAATTTGAGAGGATGAATGTTATACCTTGCAAAGTAGAGAGCCAATCCATTTTGATAAACTATTCCTAGAACTATCAGAGCATGGTGGAAAAGCTTTGAGAAAATTTTCATTTAAAGGCTCAGTGACATGGCCTTTTCAATGTATTTAGAGTATTTATTGAGCGTAGTTACTCCAATACAAGGTAGATCTCCTCGTCTAACCATATGCAGGGCTCCTAAATTCAATAGAATCATCAAACATCAAATTTCCATTTGTTGCAATCTTCCTACCAAAAATAGGGTCATCATAATGCAAGGAACAATATAAAGGATTCAAAAACAAAGGAATTCCATTGAACTCATCATTATCATTGAAGAAAAATGTGCACATATCAAGAGGGATATGCATGTTAGTTTTGGGTTCCTTAACTTCTCTTAGTCGAAACGTAGGATATAAATGTGCATATTCCAAATCCAGATCTTGATCAACTCCATGAAGATATTCAAAGAAAGACTCATTATATGTATCAATAGAATCGAAAGGGTCCTCATCAACTTGATTTAACCATTCATTAATAACATCATCATATAATATTTTTTTCATAAAGGGGATTAAAAAGGTCAAAATAAACTTCCTTCTTTTCATAGTCAACTTCACCAATGTATGCACATGAATGATAGACTTGGGTAAGCCATGATCTTTGGGGTGGGGTTGTCTATTAGTTTCAAGAATAGTAGTATTTGGAATGTGAGAGATGTGTTGATCAGTGAGTATCATGATATGATCATGATCCTCTTCACATCCAAACTCTTGATCACATGTGATAAAGGTTTCATAATTAGGCCTTTAGGTAAGAGGGTTCCAAGGATCGTTCAAGGTGGGCTTGTTTCACGAACCGATGTTCAAGGGAGAGCATGTGATTTTGTAAATATTGGATGATGGACATTAAGGATGACAAATATTTGTGTGAATCACAACCTCCAAAGGAAAAACCTATTCTACGATATTGTTCTTCAAAATCAATGCAAGCGATTAAGGCTAGATCTAGGTTTTGAACATTCTTCTCTTCCAACCGCCAATGGTAAAGAGGAGGTAGAATATCATAATAATGCAAGATGGAAGCCAAGTTGGTAGAGAGAATGGAAGTAGGAATGTAGTTATACAACTCGATAAACCTTAGGTTAAAAGCATGAATTCTTTCACTCTCCTCATGTGCAATTGATTAAATGTCTTAAGGTTCTCATACAAATTATCCAAGTGCCTAAAAGTAGAGGTAAGCCAATAAGAAATTCAAGAGCATGTGGAGATACATTCATCAGGTAGGTTTTCAAACAAAGAATCAACATTACCTTGAATAGAGTTTTTAAACAAGAGCATGCAATTGCCATTTTCATTAATTCCAAGGATTGTACAAGCATTGGAATGCATGAAGATGCTCTTCCACTGTAACAATTCCGTCACCTAGAAATAAAGGTAAATGTTTCTTGAACTTGTAAGGAAAATGATTAATCGGGTAAGTGAGCTTAAAATGGGTAGGTATAAGCCACGGGTAATTGTTCAGGTCTTCCTCAAATTGAAAATTTCCATACTTGTGAATGACTTTCCCAGGATTAGTAGTTGAGACTGTCAGGTTACAACCACTATTCATGCTTCCAATCAAATGAGACATATAAATTTGGAGAGGATAAAAGATGACTTGAAGGAATTAAAAAAAGACTAAGAAAGAACCATTGAACGGTCCTCCCCGGTATGGTCGCCAAAATATGTCGATGTCGAAACTTTGAAGTTTCGATACCAACATCTCAACCTCCCGTGAGGCTAGGTGGGAGTGGCGAGAATGTCACCCTAAGTTTAAAGCTGTGAAAAGAAAGCACATTAAACCCTAAAGATAAAGAGTCTAAGCATGAAGTCTTATTTATGTTTTTTGTAACATTTAATTATTATAGGTTTTTTGCAACTTTATAATTTTTGTATTTTTCGCTTCTATGTGAGTAAAATGTAAATTAAACAAAGTTAATGTGAGATTAATAATACAATTGCAAAACTTAAAAAATGAAACAAACTAAACTAAATTAATTAAGTATTTACAAGAAAACCCTAAAATATAAAAAATTGAAATATTTTGTTTTCTTTTAAAAATTGTAGTAACAAAAGATTAATGAAATAATTTACATGTGTTCGTATTTTTTGCATTTTTTAATTACTGTTATAAAGAAATACCATGGTGAAATAAATTAAATGTATTTTTGTTTTTCTTTTATTATTACACTTAATAAATTAAGAGTTTTAACTAATGAAAAAAAATAAAAATAAAAAAATATATTATTTAAAATTGATAAAATAAAAGTTAAACTACATAGTAAATTAAGATAATGAAAAAAATATGTACATTAACTAAAAAACCAAAGGAATAAGTTTAATGTGTTTTGCATTTTTATATTTTTTTAATATTGCATTAAAAGAAAATGAAGAAAAGTGAAACTAGAACAAAAGAAAACTAGGACCACTCCATCTTTTCGATGTATTCCGCATCCTTGTCACCTGTTTATGGCCAGCTCACAAATATGTATATAAATTCGTTACTTTAAGAGCTTCTTAATATACATGAAAAAGGGACTTCAACTTTTATTTTTCTATTGGTATCTCAAGTAATAGATGGAGATAGATTGTTGACCTCAATATCTGTAAGGAATTTCGTGAGTGGCTCTTGGTGCTCTAGCTCTCGATGTATAATGATGAATTAATATTGAAGATTATAGATTCCTAGCGCATATTCTTCACCAAATCGATCCAAAACGAGCAATTTTATAATATCTTTCAGTGCATATATTGTAGGGCATTGTAGAAAGATCTACATGATTTTGGTCCCTTTATTGCAAGGAACAACCTTCTACCTTTACCTTTATACTTGGAGGAATAACATTAAATCTTTCCTTTTTGTTTAGAGCATTTGAAATTAGAAGGAAAATATGGAGCAACAAACATTCAAGGAGATGATTGTTCACACCTTATCTTCACACTTTACTTGGAGGATGGAAATGGTTTCATAAAATTTGAGAGGATGAATGTTATACCATGCGGAGTAGAAAGCCAATCCATTTTTATAAACTATTCCTAGAAATCTTAATGCATGGTGGCAAACTTTGAGAAAGTTTTCATTTAAAGGCTTGGTGACACGACCTTTTCAATGTATTTGCAGTATTCATTGAGTGTCATTTATCCAATACAAGGTAGCTCTCCTTGTCCAAGCATATGTTTTAATAAGTTGCCTGTATCCATAACTCCACTTGTAGCAATAGCTCAGTGATACTGTGCATAAACTTTGCACAAACAATATGAGTCAAGGGGGGAATCCTGGAAATGATTTTTCAACTAAGAAATGTTGATCGATATGGTGATCAATAATAGGTAGAACCTCCTCCTCAATTTCTTGATCCAACATGGACGGCTTATAGAGTTTCAAATTCTCCACATTCACTACTGAGTAAATGTGCATATATGGGGGAGATTGAGTCTATAGGTGTTGTCACTAACCTTCTCTAATAACTTAAAAGGACCGTACCACAGAGCCTTGATATTCTTACTAGGACCCTATAGTCTTTCCTTATTTAGTTGAAACCAAACACTGTCTCCCACTTTGAATGATTTTTCTATTATGTGTTTTTTTTTTGTTTGTTTGTTAATTTGTGCAGGACCTGCGATTAACCTGTGGCTTGAGAAACCGCGACTCAGGGGCATCTAAGCCGTCAAAATCACCCGGGGATCACACCCGGCCTGAGCCACACCAACCCTTAANCCTTTTTGTTTAGAGCATTTGAAATTAGAAGGAAAATATGGAGCAACAAACATTCAAGGAGATGATTGTTCACACCTTATCTTCACACTTTACTTGGAGGATGGAAATGGTTTCATAAAATTTGAGAGGATGAATGTTATACCATGCGGAGTAGAAAGCCAATCCATTTTTATAAACTATTCCTAGAAATCTTAATGCATGGTGGCAAACTTTGAGAAAGTTTTCATTTAAAGGCTTGGTGACACGACCTTTTCAATGTATTTGCAGTATTCATTGAGTGTCATTTATCCAATACAAGGTAGCTCTCCTTGTCCAAGCATATGTTTTAATAAGTTGCCTGTATCCATAACTCCACTTGTAGCAATAGCTCAGTGATACTGTGCATAAACTTTGCACAAACAATATGAGTCAAGGGGGGAATCCTGGAAATGATTTTTCAACTAAGAAATGTTGATCGATATGGTGATCAATAATAGGTAGAACCTCCTCCTCAATTTCTTGATCCAACATGGACGGCTTATAGAGTTTCAAATTCTCCACATTCACTACTGAGTAAATGTGCATATATGGGGGAGATTGAGTCTATAGGTGTTGTCACTAACCTTCTCTAATAACTTAAAAGGACCGTACCACAGAGCCTTGATATTCTTACTAGGACCCTATAGTCTTTCCTTATTTAGTTGAAACCAAACACTGTCTCCCACTTTGAATGATTTTTCTATTATGTGTTTTTTTTTTGTTTGTTTGTTAATTTGTGCAGGACCTGCGATTAACCTGTGGCTTGAGAAACCGCGACTCAGGGGCATCTAAGCCGTCAAAATCACCCGGGGATCACACCCGGCCTGAGCCACACCAACCCTTAANATGGTTGGATTTTTTGTCCCCGCAGGTTTCGAACCGATGACTTTAACATCACGGAGTGGCTTAACAACACACTCCGTCACCGACTGTCCTACACCTCGGGGACAGATTTTTCTATTATGTGTTGATCATATCGGGCTTTGTACCTTTCCCGTGACTTCTTCAATGTCTCCTATACTTGCAAATGGATCTGCCTAATATTTACAAAAAAAATTCTCTGCTTTCAATGCTTCTCCCATGATGTCTTCCCTCACTCCCGCTTCCTTCCCATAAACAACATCCAAGGGTGAAGGTGGAAAAAATCCAAATCAAGTTTCAAAAGGGGACTTACCAGTAGAAGTATGGACTTCTCTATTATAAGAGAGTTGAATGTAGATCATATTTTCATCTGAGGTCTTTGGATGCTTATAATTATAACCTCTCAAAAGTTGTAACAATGTCCTATTGACTAATTCTATCTTCCCATCTGTATGTGGATGGAATGATGTATATCTCTTCAAATTCATGTCCATCTTCTCCCAAAGTGTAGTCCAAAAGGCATAGATAAATACAGTATCCTTTTTTGAGATGGTGCTCCTTGGTATCCCAAAGTGCACCCAAAATTGTTCAAAGAACATGTTTTCTACTTCTTATCCTTTGATGGTATTTTTATAAGGCACAAAAATGAATATCTTGTTGAACTTGTCAACTACCACAAACAAATATTCATGTCCCTTCTTGGTTGTTGGAAAACCACCCACAAAATCCGTGGAAATGATTTCCCAAGGTTGAGTGGGTACAGGTAAGGGATGGTATAGACCTTGCTTCCTATTGCCGAGATTGTTGGTACAACAAAGCACACATCCTCTAATATACTGAGCTAAATCTTCTTGCATTCTAATCCAATACACATACCTTTTTAAGTTAGCAATCGTCTTCCCATCACCAAAATCTCCTACAACCTTGGATGTGTGAGCCTCTCTGATAAGCTGCAATATTTCACCTTTAGGAACACAAAGATTGTCTAGCTTGTAGAGCAACCCATTCTAGAGATGATATGCAACCTTACCCTCACCTTCTTCAACATGAATTGGGCCTTGTAGCTGTTGAAACACCTCTTTAAAGTCCTCATCTTTTGTGTATGCCTCTTTGTATGCATCATGGGTAGAAGGCTCCATGTGCATAAGAGTTCCCAAAGATTTAGTATTGGATGTGGGTGGCCTTGAAAGGATGTCCACCAACTTAGTAGTGCTTCCCTTCTTATACTTGATGACTAGATGAAATTGTTGCAAAAACCCCATCTTCTTGTAACGACTAGTTTCTTGTATCTTACTCTGGTCTACAAATATTGTAATGGTTGGTGATCGGCGTGTATAATCATTTTCTTGTCCATTGGATAGTGATTCCACTTCTTAACAACTTGAACTAGGGCACATATTTCCTTATCATAGATAGAATAGTTTAATACTCCCCCACGAAACATTTCAAAATGATATCATATTAGCTTACCTCCTTCCATAAAAAATTCTCTCATAACATACCCACTTGCATCTATCTCTACTTCAAAAGGATTTTGCAAGTTAGGAAATGTGAGAACTTGTTCTTGACTACTCTTTCATTTTATATCGTTGAAATATTTCTATTAATTATTTCCCCACTAGAAACTCTTTTTACTTGGTGCCAAAATGGCCATCTTAGAGAACCGATCGACGACCACAAAGACATAATCATGACCATGTTTGGTGGAGGTAAAACCTGACATGTAATCCATGGAGATTGACTCCCAAGGCTTGTATAGGGTAGGGAGAGGAGTGTACAACCATTGATGGTTTAGCAATGGCACATGCAATGCATGACCTAATATACTGGATGACATCATGCCAAATATTTGGCCTGCAGAAATACTTTTGAAGTACTGATATTGTATTCTCCACACCGAAGTGTCCTACCACTCGATTGTAATGTGCCTCCCAAATTATCTTTTCAACCTTACTTCAAGGAACACAAAGATTGCCCATATAACACACGAGTGCATCCTAGAGGTGGAAGTCTAGGACTTTTTTTCCTGCACTCAGTGTTTGATAAGTAGCAGTGAAGTTAGAGTCATTGTTGTATAATTTTGGCTACTCATATGTCTCATGCCCACATGAGTTAATAACTATGGTTAGTGCCACAACCAAGGGATGATTAATTCAAACTACAACATGGTTGGTGCTACCCTTCTTATACTTAATGTTCAAGTATAATTGTTTCAAGTATGTGGACCATTTCAAATGGAACTCATTCTGCAACTTCCCTTGTGTCTACATGAATGTAGAGGCTTGTGATTAGTGTGGATGATCATTTCCTTTCCCATAATATAATACTTCCATTGTCAACATGCATGCACAATGAAGTACATCTCCTTGTCATAGGTGGGATATCTCTGAACAACATCAAATATAATCTTAGTGTGATAGGCCACCAGATGTCCCTTTTGAGTGAGGATTGCATTGATAGTGTAGTCATAGGAAACTGTATCAATATCAAATGGCTATTGCAGGTCTAGCAACTTGAGGACTCGTGTGGAGCATAGGTGGTGTTTCAAATCCTAGAATGTTTTCTACTGTGATTTAGACCAATCAAACTTGGATTTAGCTCCACCTTTGGTCACTTGACTAAGGGGCTAAGCGACATGAGAGAAACCCAACACAAACCTATGGTAGAATTTGGCGAGACCCAAGAAGCTGCAGAGCTCTGTCAAAGTCATCAAGGCTGGCCAATCGTCAATAAATTAGATCTTTGTTGGGTCCACATGCACCCCATGTTCCTCCATGATGTATTCTAAGTATTGAATTATTTGCATGCCAAATGAACATTTCTCCATATTTGCATATAACTTGTGTTTTCACAGGGTTCTTAGGACCTGTTGAATGTGATACAAATGTTCTACCTAGGTTTGGATATAGATGAGGATGCCATCCAAATATATGACCATAAAAGAGTTTGTGGATGGCTACAATATATAATCCATCATCCTCATGAATGTTGTCGTAGCATTAGTCAAGAACAAATGCATGACCAACCACTCAAAAAGGACTTCTTTAGATTTGAAGGTTGCCTTACATACATCGGTTTGTTCTATCAGAACATAGTGATATCTTGAATTCAGATCAATATTACTAAATAACTTGGCACCCTTAAGTTGATCAAGAATATTGTCAATTCGGGGGCTTAGGTATCATTTCTTGATAATGATTTTGTTTAGGGATCTATAATGAATACAAAGTTTCCATGTGCCATCCTTCTTCTGCACCAACACAATTGGGCTCCCACAGGGCAAGGAACTTGGTTGAATATGGCCCCTTATGACGAGCTCATGAATTTGACGTTTATTTCCCCATTCTCCAAAAGGGAGTGTCTGCATATTGGATGATTAGGTAAGGGAGAATCAAGTATCAAGTCAATGGGATGTCTAGCATGATAGTGTACATGCACCCCTATAGGTGAGGTGAAGATGTCTCGATATTCCTTTACAACCTCATCCACCTACTTCTGTTGTGTAGAGAGATATTGTGCTAAAGTTATGGTGGTTGTGGTGGCCTATCATTCACCTTATGAATTAACCAAGGCGAGGAAAAACTGTCACCCTCTGGTACCCTGTAGGGATGACCTCCCAAAGTAACAATGATAATATGAGGCTAGAACTCATAAATAGCATGAAATTTCCACATATATGATTGTCCTAAAACAAAATCACAAAATTTAAGTGGGGCAACATCAAAAAGTACCTCATATTTGAAGGGATTGATGCCACAAGATAGGTGACAGACTAATGGATTACACAAAGGTCTCATCCCTGACTTAGCCAACCAATGGTGTATGGTTGGGGGTGTAGCATTATCGACAACTTCAATATCTTTATGATCATGGTTGAGATCAAGTTCTTCTAGTTCCCACTGTCGACAATAAAATGTAGTGGGGTCCCCTTTACCCACATTTGTGAATGGAAGAGGCAGTCCCCCTCCTCAATTTCCTTTGACTCATCTGGTTGGATATTCATGGTTGTGATGGTAGCATTGGGTTCTACATTGATGATACACTTTCCATTATCCTATTTTAATCATAGTCCAAGTCAATGTCCAACTCTTTTTCTTTAAGCTCGACCAACAATGACTATTTGAAGTGATATTCATCAGTGTTGTGCCGGGGGATTTGGTGGAACTCACACCACTTTCCAGTGTCCTTCTTCGAATTCTCATTACCCATCTTATATTATGGATTGAAATCATTTTATAGACATTGTCTCTCCCTTCTCTATCCCTTGTTATGTGAGTTAGGTCCACATTTACCATACTTCTATTGTGGTGGATTTCTAGACCCAAACTATCACTTATTTCATTGTTTAAATTTATGCTCAATTTTGACAACATATCGATAAACAAATCCCACTAAGGATATGTCTAATAAATCCATCTCTTCTTGGGTGTACCTATATAGGTTGTTTTTCTACTTCAAAATCAGGTTCCACTTGAAGTCTTTGATACCCATATTTGAGCACAAGGTATGGAAGATGTTGGTGTACTCTAGGAATATCTGGTCTCTCTCCTCACGCAAAGTCGTCCATCTTGTGTACTGGTCATCATAGCTTCCAAAAAGGTATAATTCCTCCTTGAGGGCATCAACAAAGGCCACCCAAGAGGCTCCTATCTTGAATATTATAGACTCATCTTCGTTATGTCTCTCCTGATAACTTTCCCACCAATCTTTGACATGGGGAAGGGATTTAAGGAGAGCGAAGGTGATCTTTTTGGTGTCATTTTTTTTTAATAGAGTAATAACCCTCTAATAGATTTAACCACTTCTCCAAAGCATCTAAATATATCTGGCCTTCAAATAAAGGAATATCAAACTTAACTTGTACCTTGAATGGTGTCGCACCTACAAAATGGTTGCTTGTTGAAGGTGCTTTGCCCTTCGTTGGTAGTCGCTGAAGGATCTAGATGAGGTTTTCCATCATATTGCTCCTCCATCACGCGAGGGATTCCTAGAGGAAAATATTTATAGGATATCCTACTCCTTCATCTGGATTTTCCTCCATCGTGGTAGTTCACTTGGGCTAGCGAGAGTAATCGTCTCCTAGTGAAACTAGCTCGAGACCCAACTCTCTATACCCTAACCTCGTCAGGGAGATGCACCAAGAAAACAAAGGAGCAGATCACTCTAATAACAATGATTTGGATTGTATAGGGAACCAAATGAAACACACATGGGAATATAACAAAGAGCACAATAATACAGTGAAAACCCAACTTCTATTAATGAATAAAATAGTGGAATATTGTAGAACACAAACTGGGTAGAATGGTGGTATCTTATCTTTGAAGAGAGAGATTTCGGCTACGTTCATTTAAAAAAGATAATAATAAAGGCCAAAAGGATATCTTTTTAACATAAATCAAGAACCTTAAAGGTCCAAAACCCTAACCCTAGGAGGCAAAGTTCCAAAAGGTGTTTTTAAAATGCCAAAAGGTATTTTTGGGTGTGAGTTTCTGCATCAACTTTTTAGGGGCACAACTTTCGATACAATCTCCATTTGATGTGCATAGTAGCTCATTAGAAAGCTATAATTGAGGAATACAATATTGTAGCATGGCCTTGTTTTTCCAAAGGTATACCTAGGCCCTTGACCCTTTACATAAAACACTGTTTAGGGCCTCAAAATGACCACGAAAGTTTAGGAACCAAAACATTCTAGAAAATCCCAGAAAATCATAACAAAACTATCGAGATGGAGAACCATTTTGAGTCAGTGGGTCACTTTTTAATGTCTACTGCATAAGAGAGGCCTCTTGGTTGCTTTTCCTAGATAATTATCTGATCTTGTTTAACCTAAGTCGCTTTTCCTAGATCATTATTTGATCTTGTTTAACCTTATTGAGAGAAGACACAAATTCTTATGGGTTGTTTATTATAGAAGGAGAAAATTAACAATATAGAAAAATTGATGATATGTCCCAAGCATGTATATCCAACCCTTGAATCAGGAACCATGCCTCTTCTTTTCCAAAGATGATTCCTAAATTTATTTAAGTAATTTCTCTTAGGTTTCAACTTACATATCTTTCCTTTCTTGGAAATAATTTTGACCTTGCATGCCTTTTCTACTTGTTAAACTATTTGTAGCTCCAATGGTAGGTTAAGTGCAAGGCCTTGTAAAAGTAGGCACACTTTCTAATCTTTGTAATATTTAATTTTACTTCTCAAACATGTTATAAACAAAGAAGTTACGAATAAATCTCCCATGCTACCTAAACAAGTTAAAACAATGGTGGAATTGGGGCTTCCCTAAATAACCAAGTCCCATAAAATCTTGAAAAATTAGTTAAGTGGTGATTCATCAAACTTGAAGATACCATCCATTCACATTAAAATAGCATGCCATGTGAAAAGTTTTCAATATTTACATCTAGGGTTAAATATATTTTGAGGCATATTATTATTATTTAGACAATGCCAATCCTTTCCTAATAACAAGCATCATCCCCACCTCGTTATTAAGATACATTGTTTCCCCCATCCACCAAGGTAGTATAAATATCTTCTTGTATACCATGACTTACAATATGTTCTATATTAAACTCTCTTTTAGGATTACTGTGCAAACTAGTGCCTTCTAGACTCTCATGTTTATCAGAGGGTGATATTTATTCCTTTAAAGAGTCTAGAGGAAGATACATGTGGCAATAGGAATATTAATCATGGTTAAAGTGTAACTCTTCTTCTTCCATTATAGAAAGGAGATAGGGATACCACTCAAGTAATTATTTCCTAGAGGTTTTTTCACTCTTGTGAAATATATGATAAATCTACATAACCCTAAATATGAAATCATAAATAGATTCATTTTTATTTTTTCATATTTTCTTAAGCTCATAACAAAGTTATTCATAGTTATAATTTCATGAGAAGTTACAAAAAAATCCATGAACTACTTCCAACTATAAATGGATTTGGCAAGTAATGCCATATACCAATCTTGAATATGTCCTTACAATGTGAGGACAAACTACTTACAAACTTCATTGTCTTGAAGTTTTTTGATAGATTGAAATGTAATATTAAAAAGGCTAAGATGCATAAATGTGAAGGTTTCCCCTTCATCAATTTTACTTTAGAGAAGATATCTACTACATTCCTTGGGATAGCTTGTAATGGTCTTGAAATAATAAAAGTGTGATCCCATACATGTTATGGAGAGGAGCCATGGGTTTTTAATGCAATTCTAAGAATGGCCCCACATGGTTAGCTTGCCATCCATCCCTCCTTCTAGTACCAAAAATGTTGATAAGGGGAAATGTCCCACCTTCAACATTAGTTGTTCCTCCCAATTAAAAGTCCTAATTAGACCTCAAACCATCTGGAATAAGGACCCCATCTATATTATAGCCTAGAAATCGTTATTTATTTTATAATTTTAAGGAATAAATTCAAATTCATAAATGTAGTCCTAGAACTAACAACAAAATGTTTCCATAATCTAACACCTAGGTAGGATTTGATAACGAGAAATGAACATGAAATAAATAACCATTCCAACTATTAGAATATACAATATTTTGTTGTGGAATAATGGTCAAAACAATGAAATTACTAGTCATTGAATCAAGTTATCCTCATATTAATAACCAATAACCATTTCATATCCACCACTAGAAACCGATTGAATCACAATAGTAAGAAGAAATCACCATTTCCATGAGAATAGTCTACAACAAAAGTAAAAGTCTTACAATCATTCCAACATAAACAATAAAGTGAGTAGTCCCACACCACATGTACACCAAAATGAGTCTGCAAAAAGTGGTCAGTAAACGCTTCTCCTCGTTAACATTTCATAGAGTAGTATACAAAGGTGCACAAGAAAAAACCCATTTTCTATCGAGTTTATCTTATTTATATATAAGAGGGAGAGGGAGGTTAATAATTTTGATTCCTCCACTTGGCTATATGATTTCATTTTTATATTTTCAATTTCTTCGTTCAAATATGTTTTTTGCCACCTGGGGGGTTCATCTTCTATGACTCCAAAGGGGACATATATGGGGGTTAAATGTTTATGATATGACCCCAAAGGGGGCATATATAGGGATAAATGTATATGATATGAACCTAAACAGAGCATATGTAGGGTTAAATGTATATGTAATGGAGTAAATGTATATATAATAATGGTTGGACTAATAAAGGGGCCACATTTGCAATGTGTTGATAGTTATATATAGAGATTATGTAGTCATTATTGAGCGAACATGTGAATTGGATGTATGAATGTATCCGGGTATTTGGAGGAGGTTCTCCTATTCTTTAAGGACTTATTATGTAACTCATATATATTATCTATATTGCAGTTGTTCTCTATGCTAAAATTTGGTGTACATCATGTGATTTCTATTTTATTGTTCTATATTAAGTATTTGGTTTATAACATCTGGTTTCAAAGCATATGATCCTAGTGTTTGGATCCTTCAAACAAGACATCTTTGAATTTTTCTATAACCATTTTTTTGTGAAGTTTCATATAGTGAGATTTTTGGGAACCTGAGGAGACATAGTGCAATACTTTTGGTAATAATTTCAAGTTCTATTTTTCTATACTTTTGTAAATACAAGATGAAAATTAAGGGTTTTTACTAGTCCTAAAACTAGTCTCAAATATGCGTTCTTGGTAAAATAGTCATAAATTATTTTCTAGAACATTTCAGAAAACCAAAATTTCAATATCATGAGAAGACAAATCTTAGAAATTGTGGTAAAAATTTTATATTCTAATTTGCTATAATTTTTAATTTACTGGTTGTGGAAGTTAAGGTTTTTGACTAGCCCTATAACTAGTCTCAAACAAGTGTTATGGTTAAAACAACCATATATGATTCTAGAAATATCTAAATTGAGTGCCACGAATTTCATTGGAAATAGGATGAATTATATTTCTTCATGTCTAAATTTTATAAACATATCCAATTTTTTTTACACGTGGCATTACATACAAGCTCACTCTCTATAAAGGGACAAAAATAAAAAAGTTTTGAGAAAGTTACCTCAACTTTCACTTGGCACATCAAAACTTGGTAAAATATATGGAATTATAGAGAATACATATAAGAATAATACATGCCAAAATTTTAGACTCATAATTTCTTAATATTCATAGATACATTAGGAGAAATATTGGCCAACAAGACAATCTCCAAATCAAGGTTTTAAAACGTATGTTAACTTAAAATTATCATAAATTTTGATTGGGATGTTTGATTGAGGGGATTAAAACACTGTTGGAAATATAAAACACATGATATTATATTGGGAAAA
>ML833950.1:12718-31738 GCA_009831015.1 Picea engelmannii | reverse complement strand
TTGAGAATGATTAGCCTTTGGTTAATTTTCCTCTTTTTGTGTACTATTATGAATCCTTCATGGTATTTCCCTTCATTTTCATCCCCCTTTTGAGGTTGTTGATTGAGGGGGTAATCTCTAAATAAGGGACCGTGTTCATGGTATTTTCAACATGTGAAGGGGATGTGCTCATAGTCTAAGGTATGGATCCATTCATTAGCTTTGAAGGTAATGAATATGGATGCTAACAAATATTAAGAGACATTTATACAGACACAAATACAAACATATGAAGTATAATTACCTAGCTAATTAGTCACCTCCTAGGATTTGACATAGGTTCCTAGGGTGTTTCCTATGCATGCCAACATTTCCTCATCCCAAAAATCTAGTCGTAAAGAGTACATTATTATCAAGACATGGGATTTCAAGAAAAAATATTTATTGGGATCAAACCTTTCAAACCAAATAGTTCATATACATATTTTCCAAGTTTTATAGCAAGATTTGCCTCACCCTATGCAAACTTGCACATAAGGCCTTTTTCCATTTCCCTATGCAGACTTGAAGTCCCTTTTTGCAAATTCCATAGCTAAAAACATTATTTTCCCACATATATGAGCCCTACCTATATTATAGCATGCGTATACGCGGGTTGCACCACTACAACCCACATACATCGGGATTTGTGCCCAAAATTAAAAAATGGTGTCGGGGTTCCATGTCACATCATGATATCCATGATCCTTGGCCTTCCATATACTGGAAACGATTCGACTCGGCCCTTCAGTTCCACTTGAAGGCTATAAATGGGCCAAATCTGAGCTATGGAAAAGAGGAGAATAATTCAACTTTGAGAGAAAAGTTACTCTAGAGAAATTATTCAATTCATATTGAGTCTGCATCCCTTTGTCATTTTAAGTCTGAACACATTGTTCAACCCCCAAGATCTTCCCTACTTGATTGAGAATCTCATTGTCTCTCTTACATGAGCTTGCCTTTGGTGGAGGATTGAAGTGGTGGAGGCCCAGCTGGAAGGGACTTAGTTTCTCGGTTCCGAACCGTGCCGGCATATAAGTTTGTAATTCATTCACTTCTGTTGATTACATTTTAATAGAAATACTCTCATCCAATTAATATCTCACAAATATTTGAATTGTTATTCCACGAGCATATTTGTTATGAATATTGATGGATTATGCTATTGAATGTTCTAACATTATATATTATCACCATATGCTTGTGTTTCTTGGTTGTTGAGGACTAGTTGTAGGTGTATTGCTTTGAGTCAAGTGCTCAATGGTGGACTTCATCGAACGTCTAGACGAGGTAGGCCTTTTATCTTGTCTTGCTAGAATATTTGTTTATATATCATACCTGAGATTAGAGTTGATTTATGCATTCATTTCGTCTATTTTGGTTCACCCCTAGCCATAGAGAGATTTTCCTTGTAACATAGTTGGCGACCATACTAGGGAAATAATCTTATTTTTTCAGGGTTTGGAGTTTTTTTCTCCTTTGATTACTCTCGTTCATATTGAGTTTCTTGTCATCTTATTCCTTGATAGATTCTGTTCATTCTGGGTCTGAGTTTCTTAGCTTTCTCCTTAGCCTGGCTACGTTTTGACACATATACATGGGTTTTTTTCCTGAAATTCACATACATATGCATGTTGTCCTCCTGCAAGAAGCGTATATACATGCTTTTCCCTTGATCAATCATGTACATCACCCTTTGTTTCTTGGTTGTTGGTTTTGATGGTTGTTGGGTAGGTTTTGATGATTGTTGAGTCTTCTTGGGTCTCTGTTATGACTGTTAAGTGTCTGTGGAATGATAGGAAACCCTTCTTTGGTTGAATTTTTGGGCGGTTCCTTTCTCATCATCCTTTTCATTTGATTATCCTTGCATCTTGGGCTGGGTGTTTTCTCCTTGATATCCTACTTGATTTGTCTTTGTTTACATACAATAGAGTTTTTATATCAAGTTGTTGTTCAGTCCTTGCATTTTCATTCTTTTATAGTGAAAATACAAAAATATTAGACATTTTGCATTGATGGTATTTGATTTTCTAGGTCCTTATCATCGATCTTAGTACATGTAAAGAAATATTTCATTTTATTTAGAATTGCAGAACTGAATTGAGAATTGTATTTTGAAAAGCATATCATTTATTGAAAATTGAAGTTAGGAATTTGCATTGTATTCATATTCATTTATTTTACTTGATGAGTCACAACATCACTAGTTTCATGACCACACCTTTTTATGTAAGCAAGGCCACTAAAAGTTACGCTATAATTTAAAATTGATTAGTAATGATTTTAATTTTCTAGGGTGCACAAACTAGCTTATCATTTAGAGCCTTGGAATAGGATTTTGTGAGTAAACTTCTCCAAGGATATTAAATCAACATACGTGTTTGACTAAGGGTGTGGAGAAATCCATTGTATAATTAGTAATATCAGGAGGCTCCGCTTACACCAGAGTTAAGCATGAGTCCACGTGAGGTTAGTTGAAGGGATATCCCCTCGATACCTTCTTAGCATAAGATATAATTCTGGGGATCTATTCGTATATGTGGATCTTGCTAGTACCCTTACCTCTGTGAGAGGCGATGCTTTCAAGGTTTTAGGATTTTCTACCCTTCACATACGGTGGACCTGACTTACAATTTTTCTCCTGTGCATTGGTTATACCTTGGTTTCTTAGTTTCTTGACTTAGGTACCACATAGGTTACTTGCATGGGCTCATTCTGCAGGTACCCTGGGTCAGATAAGGGTTGGAAAATACACAACCTTTATGAAGGATTACCTCTTCGGGGGGATCTGACCGATTGGTTGTTAAGCCCATGAGGGCCCTTATAATTAATTTTATTACCTCTGATATTTAGCAGAGGAGTCTTAGGCCCCTCTTGGGAGAGGGATACCTACTTTAGAGAGGGAGGTCCCTTTCAGCCACTTTATCCTGTTTGTGTGCATATTGGTCATCTGATTATTTTTGGTTTGCTCTTTGATTACTAGTGGGCCTTAGGATTTGTTTTTTTTATATCACGAGTCTTGAATCATTGTGGAGCCAAACCAACTTCCCCACAGGTCTCACCACTTGTTACAGTTACCAATGCATTTTGAGTCTTTTCCTTCTAAAAGGCATAAAGTTATCAAACGTGGTACACACACCTCCACTTACCAGACTTGTGATCATACAAGGATGAGTATTGAGTTGAGTCAGATAGATACTGGGATTCCTTCAACTCCCATACCCACTGTAGTTAATGATAAACTTTCGACACCTTCAACCACCATAGTTGTAGTGCCAGAGGTTCCTATCATCACACCTGTTCGTCCTATAGGGCATACTCAACCTATAGCCATGACATATTTTGGGTCCCTTGGTCACTCGCCAGGCTACAATATTCAATCCATCCCTATGGCCTCTAGTCCTTTTTCTTATGGTATGCCAAATCACAATTTTCATCCTTCATCCCTAAGACTAGTCCACATACTAGTATTGGACTTGGGGGCATGGCTCCTTCACATACTCCATTCTTGTTTGGTGGTGCTCATATCCCTCAAATGATCCCTACAGTTGGAGGCATTCCTCCTTTTCACCCTGGGTCTAATCCTGGTTCTAATGCTCCTAGATGGAGTAACCAACATGGCGGAAAATATACTACTCACATTCCATCCTTTACACCCACCTCCTCTATACCGATTTTGACCAATAAATTTGGCATGATGAATCCACCTTTATCCTCTGGATTCACACCCGGAGGAGGTCAGTTTCACTCATTGGGAAACCCCTAGTCTGGAGCTACTCCAATTGGGGGAAATGTTTCAACCCTCATCAGAACATTCCTACTGGAATGGTTCCCAACCAACCCCTTATGAATCAGTCTAGAGGAGGGTCTTACAATCCCGAACAGGGCCATGGTGCTTACGATAACCTTAGATGGGCTGTGATTCCCCAACAACAATCTTTCCAGGGAACTTGGGGCCAGATGCCACAACCCCATCTCCCTTTTTTGGCCACGCTAAATATGCCAGACTTCTCTAAGTTGATGAAAGACCCCATGTGTCATGATCCATCATGGCCCCCCGTCCCCACTAAGCTCCCTTCAAATATTCCAAAATTCGAGGGTAGAACTAGTGAGGATCTTGGTGATCACGTTACCACTTTTCACCTTTGGTGCTCTTCGAATTCCCTTAATAATGATTTTATTCAGTTAGTATTGTTTCAACGCACCCTCACGAGGGTTTCCATGAAATGGTATATCGAGCTACCTAGGGGGGCATATGGAACTTTTAATCAGTTGGTTTTAGTCTTCCTCAACCACTTCCAATTGTCGGTTCGTTATGATGCCATCATAGAAATTTTGTCCACCTTACGTCAGGACAAGGCCACTCATATCTCAGATCACATCTAGGAGTGGTGTAGACAGAAGAGGTTGATCAAGGCCTATATACCCCCGAAATTCCTGCTAGAGTGGTTCTTTAAATCTCTCCTGCCTTATATTTCGAAGGATGTTTCTACATCTGGGGTTACTTCTGAGGAAGAATCAATTTTTAAATCCCAACAGTTAGATATTTTATATTCTTAGTTTGGGATGTTATACTATATTCTTCCAGACACATCGAGGTCAACCTAAGACCCTAGAAAAAATCATGGGCCTCATGCTGATGACATTGCAGGCCCCGACAATGTGAGATCTGTAGACTCGGTGACAAGCCACTTGAAAGAGTTGTCTCTAAACCAGTCTGTAAGAGGTCCAACTTTGTCTGTGTCCTCCAATCCCACTCATTCAGTGGATGTATGCTCTGTGCAATCATCAACAAGCCCAAATGGTAACCAACAACTAGGAGGGAATAAGAAGAAAGGACATGATGGTAATCGCAAGGGTGGGAAGAATAATAAACCCAAGGACAATGGTAATAATGAGAAGATGAATAATAATGCTGGTGAGGGAAAGAAAGAAAGGCAGAAAATGAAGTTTCCTTGTAAGCTTTGTATAGATGATCACCTTACAAATTTTTCCCCAAACTTGCTGAAGTTGCGAGGATTTTATCTCTACCGACCGCTTTGCTGACTAATACTTTTCCACATAACTAGCACATGGTCTCGAGCTCCTTGAATGCTGGAAATGTGGCGAGTGGGATTCAAAACCCATCGATGCAAGACAACCATTTATGCATCAATATGGTTAAATATAAGGTTAATGTAGCCACTCGGTCTCACGATTACAGTTCTACACAGACTATTCATGGTCTATATTCTCCACCTCCTCCAGAGATGCCCTTACATATTGAAAAAACATAGCCACCGCCTCATATTTCAATAGGAGTACTCAAGCACTCTACCCACAATCCTAATTCTAGAGCTGCCCATAATTACTCTATTGTTGACGACTTGGGTCAAACCCCTTATGCGATGTTGGCCCTGGAGGTACTCCAGATGTGTCCTTCATAGAGGAATGCCTTTTTATCCGCGTTAGGAGCTCTAGATCCTTGTGGCTCGAAAGTTATCAAGTTTGACGTCACAAATGTGAAGACTCTTTTGCCTTAGCATGTGGCATTCCAAATCCACGCGGGTTACTTGAAGTATACCATCAAGTGTACTATTGTTGATGAAGGCACTGTAACATGTGTGATGTACCTGGTCTGTTGGAAAGCTCTCAAATCTCCGACCCTTTCTCAGTATCCTACCATGTTGACTAATTTTTATAATCGTTCCTTCTGCCTCACGGTATTCTTCCTACCTTTCTGGTCCAGTTAGGTGGGAAGACGATAGAGGTGGATGTCGAGGTAGTTGATGCGCCCCTTGACTATAACTTGTTACTAGGATGCAATTGGACTTACACTATGACTGAAATCATATTGTCTGTCTTCCGTACTCAGTTTTTTCCTCGTGATGGGAAGATTGTGACGATCGACCAATTGTCCTTTGCGTATGTTAGTCCCAATCCATTTGTTGGACCGTCGATTCTCGTGATCGAAAATTCTCAGCCGACAACTGATAATATCAATGTCGTAATGTATTCATACCTTATGGCTACCTTCGACTTCATGGCACTGATTCACCATATATACGTGATGTCCAGTAGGCCCATTTCATCATAGAGGTTCGTTCCTTTCTGCACTCCCTATTTTAACGATCCTTGGAACCTACCTTCCTCGAATGAGTCTTGTGAAGGTCAGTCACATACTAGAATGGCCATGCCACTATCGATGACGAAGATGGCGTATCAAGTTGTTCTTGAATCTTCCACCAATCCCGATCCTGTTACCTCGCAGATGGACGAGGAGGAGCCTGTTTTGGAGCCCGTGTGGGCCACTTCGTCGTCTTGTTCATGTGACTACCTTGATGAGACTTTTACTTTGGAAGAAGCTATCTTCGAGGTCATGAATGGTTTTGACAGGCCTTGGGGTGATATGGATCATCATTCTTATTTTCTCCCAGATCTTGCCAAGATCAAGCAAGATGACTTTAGATCTACTTTGAGTGAGATAGTCAGTCACATCGTAGTTCCACTTGATACGCACAACATTTATGCTGAAGTAAACATGGGAAGTATATCCCCTACTGTCACGATCGATATCTCTCGTATCCTTGGAAAGATTGAAAACGTTTACATGGGTGCAAATTTTTCGTCGGAAGAAATCATGATCTAAACCGAACTCTTCAAGGAATTCCAAGATGTATTTAATTGGTCATATGAAGAGATGCCAGGAATCGACCCTCAAATTTTCGAACATGAGATTATAACTTATCCAGATGCTAAGCTTATTCGACAACGTCTTAGAGTTGTCAATCACAGGAAAGCCCCTGCTATTAAGGCAGACGTAGAAAAACTGCTTAATGCTAGCTTTATCTATCTGGTTCTGTTTATTGAATGGGTATCCAATCCCGTTCCTATGAATAAAAAGAAAGGAACCATCCGCATATGCATGGATTTTCGTGACATGAAAAAGGCATGTCCTAAAGACAACTTACCGACACCCTTCTTCGATCAGATTCTTGACGTGTGTGCGGGAAGAAAAGTTTTTTATTTCATGGATGGATTTTTCAGGGTATAACCAAATTCATATTAAACCCAAGGACCAACACAAGATGACATTTATTTTCCCTTGGGGTGATTTCGCATACCAAAATATGTCTTTCGGCCTTAAAAACGTCAAAGCAACCTTCCAATGAGCTACGACCTTAAAATTTCACGATCTCAAGCATATAGTCGAAGCCTATCTCGATGATCTTGTTGCTCACTCTCGTAAGAGAGTGGATCACCCTAAGCACCTTCAACTATTATTTGAAATATGTTGCCATTATCGCATCTGGTTTAACCCTCATAAATGCGTATTTTGCATTAGCTCAGGTCGTCAGCTAGTGTTTGAAAGATGTCGCCATTATCGCATCTGGTTGAACCCTCATAAATGCATATTTTGTGTTAGGTCATGGTAGATCCGTTAAATGTTGAGGCAATACTTTGGTTGCCTCCCCCACACACTATTTGCCAACTTCAAGGTTTATAGGGGAAAGATAAATTTTTACGATGGTTTATAGTAAACTATGCCAATATTACTAAGGGTTTCATGCGTCTCTTGAAGAAGGACACTCATTTTATTTGGGATGAGCGAACCCAAGAGTCCTTCGATGCTTTGAAGAAAGCCTTGGTATCGACACCTTTGTTGAAGTCTCCATACTACATTAGATATTAATTGCTTTATGTCACCGCATCCAAAGAGACGATTGGTATGGTGTTGGTTCAGGAGGATGATGAGCTCCATGAGCACGTCATTTCCTATCTTAGTCGAAACTTAGTCGGCCCTGAACTCAAGTATTCTCATGTTGAAAATATAGCTTTGGATGTCATTCATGCAGTCTAGTGATTACGACACTATATATTTCTTTGCAAGACTACTATGGTTGCTGATGTCAATCCATTTCAATACGTCCTTACTAGGCATATCATAGGGGGAAAGTACAATAAATGGGTTTTCATTCTACAAGAGTTTGATCTCAATTTTGCTTCTGCGAAATACAAAAAAATAATAGTCTTTTTCAAGTTAATATCCAATTTCCCTCAGCTAGATGAGGATGTTATTCATGTTGATTCATTTACGAATGAACACATTTTCCTTGTCTTATTGTCAGACCCCTAGTATGGAGACATTGTTCTCTATATTCAAACTTTGAATTTCCCTCAGCATCTCTCGCGAGATGACCAGCGGTGTATACAATACCAAGCTAAGAACTACCTTATCATCGACGACACTTTGTATCATCGAGGAGTAGACAATATCTTGCATTGTTGTTTAACTCACGAAGAAGACGAGTCTGTTCTAAATGACTGCCACAATGGGGCTTGTGGTGGTCATCTATTTGGGCTTCCAACGACCCAGGAAATTTTGTGAGCCGATTATTTTTGGCCATCTATCTTTAAATATTGCATCTAAGTGGTTAAGAAGTGTCACCCCTGCCAGGTGTTCACTTGGAAAATGTGCTTGCATCCAACCCCTCTCCATCCAGTCATTACTATCGGTCCCTTCACGAAGTGGGAGGTGGACTTTGTGGATTGCAACCCAAATTTGGCTGGGGGGAATCAACACTTTATCATGGTCATATTCTACTTTACTAAGTGGGCCGAGGCTGTTCCTAGATTTAAATATGATGGGAAAACTATCTCCTTCTTCGTATTCAATCAAATTATAGCCAGGTTTGGAATCCCGAGTGAGATTGTCATTGACCATGATAGTCACTTTCAAAATGAAATGATGAAAGATATAGAAACTAAACTTGGGTTTAAGCATGGTCATTCTTCCCCTTACTACCCCCAAGAAAATGGACAAGTAGAGGCAGTGAACAAGTCTCTCAAGACCATTTTGTAGAAAACTGTCAGCCATAGTAAATCTGACTGGCATATCATGCTTTATCTAGCACTTTGGGCATACTGAACCTCGGTCAAGACTTCCATCGATTTTTCTCCTTTCCAGTTAGTACACGATGTGGAGTCAATATTACCTATTGAATGCAAAATCCATTCTCTTAGATTGGAAGTTGTGCTCCTACTCAACACTTCTGATCTCGAACAATGCCTCGTGCACCTAAAGAGTCTAGATGAGCAGCGTTGAGATGCCTCTACGACCATCGAAGTGAATAAAAGATGTGTAAAGGTCCAATGTGATAAGTCTTTCTGTATTCATTTGTACGATGAGGGTGACTTGGTCCTTCTATATGATCAAGCCAAAGAACCATTGAGGGAAGGCAAGTTCAAACCCATGTGGCACAGTCCCTATATCGTGCAACGTGTCTTAGAAAAAGGAGCCCACAAATTAGAATATTATGAAGGGAACATATTGGCTGAGCCCAAGAATGGGCTCTATTTGAAAAGATATTATGCCTGAGCCCCATGTTTGGGCATAAATCTTTGTATAATAATGTAATTTAGTGTATATATATTTTCCCTTTATTTTTATCTTCAGATTTGGCAGATGTCAATGAAGTCTTTGGTCTACTTAGGATTTGCAGACGAGGCCAGTCGTCATACACGAAACTTGTCTTCCACCGCTTGGGTTGTTTACTCACCCGAGGGTCTACTGGTGTCTTCAGGTGGCGTATGCCTAGGGCCATCCATGAATAATGTGTCAGAATATAGCGTCATTATAGAACTTTTTCATGATTCCATTTCACATGGTATTCACTCTTTAGAGGTTCGCCTGGACTCCCAATTAGTAGTATGTCAGTTGAACGACAGTTACCGTGTGTGTGACCCTATTTTACTCCAACGATTCCTACGGGTACGAATTTTCGAATGACAGTTTGATTTTATTACTTATTATCACATACCTAGGAGTTATAATTATGTATCCCATGCATATGCTATTTTTTTTTTAGATTGGAATTTTTCACATAACTAAAGCAAAGAAAATATTCTCATCAATGTACACATTGTAACATAAGTAAAGCCGAAGAACCATGTTTTTATATATATTTCAAAAATATGATGTTTATAGTACAAAATTGGGGCTAACACCTTCAATATACATATCCAACCAATCATACAATAGACATGACATCTACGCCTGTGGCACCAGATGAGTGTCATGATAGAAAACTATGGTGTTTGCGAGATGCCAAAAGAGTCACACCCAAGAATGGGGCACACCCACCGGCTGTTGTTGCATAGCCTCCGACAGATCCTCCACCTGAACCATAGGAATCCTCCATGTCAAACGAGATAGGTTTCCCTGCATGTTTTAAAAGACTCTCTCTGCATCTCCTCCTGCTGCCTCATCTCCCTAGTGCCTCCGACGATGTCGTGGAAGTCCATCTGACCGTCGTGAACCTACTTCTACATCACATACATTTCTAATTAGTACTTAACATCATCCAAAAATATTTTTGTTTTCCTATACAGAAATACAAAAGTATGAAATATTTAAAAAACTTTGACATACATATGTCTCCGTAGGAAGACCCTAGTGGTAATGGCATGTCAAGATCTCCTCTGAAGTCGATCCCTACATAAGGGTAGTCATCCAGAGCTATGAATTTTCGTCTCCACCAGAAGAAGAAGTCATCATTGTAGGGTGTTGGCACCCTACCTCCCCCCTGTCACCTCATCACCTCGATCCACCGTGCCCTGGCTGGATCGCGAGGTCCATGCAGAATAGTCTCAACTCTAGGTCCCAGGCCTGGAATCCTCTTGAAGAAAAAGCTACACAAGATAGAAGCGAACTAGAAGTTCCTTTTACTACCCTATTTTCATTCTGTCAAATGGCTCTTCATGTTATCCAGTAGTGAGGTGCACCAGTCATACACCGTGGGTCTCAAGCACTCAACCGAGTAGAACATAAGTGGCCTCGATGCATGGTGCAAAGAGGATGATCCTGTGATCCATGTCAAAACAAGGACAACAATATTGCGACTAAGATTGTTTATCTCTCTAATGGGGATTTGACTCTCAACCTTCTCAATCCTTGCAATGCAATGAATGTTTATGTATTATTCGATTTTCATACTACTCCTAGCTCCCCAGGCTTTGAGTTTGACCACCTCATCCTTGCATGACAATCCTGTCAAGAAATAAATGTCCTTGACTTAAATCCTTAATGGTTGTCCATCAAGATTGAATCTCTCACTATATGGATCCCGATAATCCACGAGCAACTGTAGCAATATCACTTGGCCCCTCATCTCTTTAAGAGACCAAAAATTATATAGCCCACATATTTTCAAGGCCATTTGGGCCCCTGGATCTCTCTCCACTGCAACATTTACCTCCTCATGTTCCCTTTCTCTCCACTCTAGCACCATCCTGGAAGAGACAAATCCTTTTTTGAGTTAGAAACCTCTAAAAAACATTATTTATGGACATATACGTGAGTTGTAGCATTCAAAGTCATGTATAGGGCTGCTTATACTCTAGATGTTTTTTTAACATACGCGTATAAGAATACATATACGTGACTCGATGAACTATAGCCCGCGTACACCTAATTTTTTTATTTGCACCCTAAATAAATTAAGAAATGGAACCTAATTACAAAATCTAATCCACTGAAAAGAAAAAGGAGAGGAACAAGAATTACCTGGTCCAGACGGTCGTCGATTCCATCACCAGTAGCTCCCACAATCACCAGTTGAAGGTCAGAGGTAATTTGGGCCAAAATCCACTATTTGGGTAAAAAATACAAATGGTATAGTCAATTTGAATTTTTTTTACTATTTATAGCAAATTTTTACCCACTTTGCATAGTTTCGGACAATATTTTGGCCTAATGGACTAATACAACAATGGATTGAGTTGGTTTTTGTAGTTTTATCTAGGGATTCTTGCGGTTTTCAACGCCATGTCGACCGTTTGTAACTTTGGACATGTATTTTTTGTTAACCAGCATATACGATAGGTATCCAATCTATCATGCACACTTGCATCGTCCTATCACTATCATTCATATGCCTTAGGTACGAACCCATTTTTTAGCGACATAGAACCTTCTATCTGCTACTAGAAGTGTCATTATTGAATGGTAGAGACTTACCGAACATGGGTACCCTAGTTAGATCCTCTGCTTCATTTGGTGCCCATGCAGATATTTTTTCCGTAGGACTGGGAGTCCCTTATAGCTAATACATGACTTTATATTGAACCTCATTTCTCACTCATAAATATGTTGACCTATATCTAAAGGACTCCCAAGCGAGTTTGATTTAATCTCTTTTCTGACTCGCTTTCAAAAAGAGAAAATATTTCCAAGTGAACTTGTCTATTTCACACTCGTAAACTGGATTTGAAAGGACGTCTATTTGGTGCAAGTTTTTCCCTTTTTTAAACCAAGTATACTAAGATTACGAAAAGGGACATTTTTTGGCATTAAGTTGTAATTGTATATCATGCCCTTGCTTTCAGTATTCAACCTATTTTCGGTTCTCTCTTTTGCGTTATAAGTCATCCACCTTAGCAATTTGCATTCTCAACCAAGCATAGCCTTGTTTCTATCCTTTGCATATTGACACCCTATACCCAGGAGGAAACATTCCCTCGAGTGTCCATCTCTCGCATGCACCTCCTTGGATTGAGCATAGGTATGTTCCACTGCTGGAACTAGTATTGCTTACTTGTGACACATGTTTCCTCCTCTGTATCATAGCATTCATTTGACTATGAAAAAAAAAAAAAGATGGGCGGGAAGGGAGTATTATCTTATATTGACAACGATTGTGTCGCCTTTGAACAAAGCACAAATTTTTTGAGTCCACTTGTGATCAAAATTTTGGGTTTAGCATGACCATAGGAATCTAAGCTTGTTACAGAGAGTTTACTCCCCTGACTGGTTACTCTTCCAGTCACTATGGAGAGTTTGATTGATGCCCCATGCATCTCAAAGTTTCATCATTGAGTCTATGTTGCCAGAGTCTTTTATATGTCTCATGCTCTTGTTCAAAGGATGTATATCAACCTGTGTCAACCATTCCTCAGAACTCTTGACTTTGCATGTCGTCCATACCCTCAGTGTGTCTCAGAATCACATAAAGTTGTAGTCCTGTTGCACACCTTGGTCCTAATGTCCTCATTGGTAGGTAACCTTGAACCCGACAATCGACATTTCATTATTGGTTGCTGACTGGGTGGTTTCCCTTGTGTTCGAAGATAATACATCTATTCACACATTGGGATTCATGTAGTGTCTTAGATGCCAATATCCCTATTGTTGGTTTCCTCGCCTTTGTCAACAATTTTTCTTATTGGCCGCTATTCAGAGGGTCTTTTTCGTGTACCTCTTGCATATGACACACATGAAAGATGCGCAGGATCGTTGGTTCATGAACATGTTCTTCATCCAATTTCCTCAAAATCATCAAGCTCCTACTTTGTAGCTTGTGCTAAATTATGAGAGATGCCTTAATTCTCTCCTTTTAGCAGGTCTCCTTCCATCAAATTTAGCTCATCTATTTTGGAGACAAGACCTAGAGTCCTATGAGTACCTAGAGGCTCGTAATCATTAGTGGCAAGTTCTCTCTCCATCGAAAGTTGGGAATACATAAATGTCTCCTGATCAATGGATTCCTCAAGTGTTCGACCCCAATTCCTTTTATTCACACTTGTAAGAATGTACTCAGTGCCTTGATACCTACTTTCATCATTGATAGGTTGTCTCACGTTTGTTAACGATATACCTCAATGAGCGGTAATCAAACGATGTCTCATTGTGTTCAACCTCAACTCCTTTATTCACACGATGAAGACTTGCACCTTTGGAAAATTGTGTAGAAGACTTGAAGACATCATTTTATAATTGCATCTTTCCTGAGCTATTTCTACCTTTCATTGGACCAGTACCTATGTGAATTCAATGTTCATGGGAGATCAGATTGTACTCCATTATATATAGATATTTTCATATTGATTTTGAGACTGGTTTTACTGGGCCTTGTTCATGACTATGATAGCCTTCGGCATGTAGCCATCTTTGTATTTCCTATTCATGGCCATGGACAACTGTTTGGTATATTTTCATGTGGATCTATAGTGTAATTCAAATTGGCATCCATGTGTGCAAAGTTAGTACATATTGTAATGAGAAATAAGTTCTTCCAGTTGGGTCCCCATTACTCCACTTCTGGGTCTTATAATGTATTTCGGCCATCACAGATACTCCTCTGACCTCACACATTAGGGGGAATCTGTTATATAAAGATTTTTCTCACCCTATGCAAACTTGCACAAAAGCCCTTTTTCCATTTCCCTATGCATACTTGAAGTCCCTTTTTGAAAATTCCAGAGCTAAAAACATTATTTTTCCACATATGCATGCCCTACCTATATTACATCATGTGTATACACAGGTTTCACCACTACATCATGCGTACATTAGGATTTATGCCCAAAATTAAAAAAATGGTGTCGGGTTTCTGTTACACATCAAAATTACTCACTTCAATAGTGTCACAAGTGTCGTCATTACAAGTGTTGTAAGTGTAGCATCTTGTCTGCAAGTGTCACATCTTGAACACAAGTGTCGCAAACATCATATTTCCATATTTCCTATGTTGTGCCTCTAAATACATCATAAGGACACTTAAGACACCTCAAAGACTGGTTTTGAAGAGGAGAAATCACTTGACAAGGAGTACAAGCCTTTTGCCACTGAAAAAAATACTTAAAAATGATTTTTGGAAGGCAGTTCTCCCCTACCCACTGTCAGGGAGCGTTGACGTTCCCTAGCCTTCTTTGGGGGAGAATTGAAATGATTTGTGCATCCTTTTGGGGGAGCGCTACCCTTCCTGAGCGAATTTTGGTTTGTTGAGGTAAATCAAGGAAGAATCCCCTCAATCTCTGAAGTTGGTTGGATTCGAATATGAGTTAAAGGCATGATCTTAGGGAATATCCTCAACTGAAGGAGAAGAATCCTCAACATCCCAAAGATCTCTCAATAGGTTGGGCCTCTCCAAGCTGATATAAGGAGGCCTTCTCATGGTGAAAGAGACATGAAAAGATTGGAGGTCTGAAACTTATGATCTCATAGGAAACATACAGTACAAAGATAGAGATCGAGAATTACACAAAACTTATGATCCCATAAGTGAGATGCCATTGAAGCATAATCAATTTAGATTACTTGAGCAAAGGGGTTGGAAAAGGAGAGATGGAAGAAGCTGTTGCTCCTTCATCAGAGGATTGTAAGTATTCTTCATTTGTTCTCATTAATATAAATACATGCTTGGCCTGTTTCTTTCAAGTTTATGTTTGTTCTACATGAACTTGTCTCTAGTAGATAGATCTTTTTTTGAGATAATCTTAGTAGAATAGGAAGCTTGTTGTATCTTTGTTTGTTCTACATGACCTATCGAGGAGCTTAGGATTGAAGCTCAACTTGGACTTTGCGAGGACAAACGCCATTTAAAAAGGTACACTTTTCTTCTTCCTCTTCATTCATTAGATTAATTAGATCTAAAAGGATGTCAATGACCAATGATATCACCCTTTCTATATTGGTTTTAGGGTCTAGATACCAAGAGGGAATTAGCTTGTCCGCAGGAGGATTCACCTGTAACAGAAATTGGCGACTCTGCTAGGGAAGAGATCTGATTTTTTTTTCCTTTCCTAGATCTTGTTTTGGCCCTTTGCCCACTTCTTGGCCTTCTCCATACTGTCTTTGATTCTTGGATCTGTTTGATTGGCTCTTGATTTCATCACCTTCAAATTGATTGATTGAGTTTGCTTGATTCTTTTACTTTCTGGGCATTTTTTCTAAATTTTTAGAGGCCAGCGCCCCTCTACCCTTGCTACCAGAGCCCTGACACTCCCTACTGGTCTCACACAGAGCGTTGGAACGCTCTGGTGGTCCTTACACCAGAGCGTTGCCCCTTTTCTGAGCAAAATCCTTTAGGGTTTCTTTATCTAAGGTTCATTTTTTGCTTTTGGCACTTGCTCAGGGTCTTATCATCTCAATTTATCTTTATCTCGGCCTTCAACAATCTGCTTTCTAAGAATTTATCACTTTTTGTTTGGAATTTTGACATTTTCTTTCCTTGCCTTGAAGTCACTCTTTGTCTTTGTTGATTTAGAGTCAACTTACTGTTTTCTTCTCATTTATCTGACTGAGTGGAAGATTTTGTGAGGAAATTCAAAGGTCTATACACCATTCCATTTGATCTTTGAGGTCATCTTCCCAAGCAATTAAGTTTTGAGTGGTTTCTGTATTCTCCCTATCTTTTCTTGGATTATTCATTTTATTGTCTTCCTTGAATGCTTGCATTTAAAGTAGCGGAATTGTATGTTTTTTTACATTTTGGGACATTGTGCATCTGAAATGATGAATGTTTTCTCCTTCTTGTAGCATAGTTTTCATCGAAATGAAAAGATTGCATCTTCATCTCTTTGCATAACTTTCAAGTTGGTCAAAACACCATATTGTCCACACCATTTTCCTTTTGAGTAACAACAACTTTAAAAATAAAGCGCTAAACTAAAATTGATTAGACATTTTTACATTTTCTGGTAGCAAACATACATTATATTAGTTGTAGGGCTTTGGAATAGGTGTGAAAGATAACTTTCCAAAGCTGCAACCAAACATAGGATCTTGTGTTAGGGAGCGGCGAAATCCAATTGCTACATTTTGTCCTGGGAAGGCCTTCTCACACAAGGGTCAATCACGAGGCCACATTAAGACTGGCAGAGTTACTCATCCTGCTTTGTTGGTCTTGGTGTAGAGATTGCACGTATTATGGGGGTATCTTGAAGGTATACCCACAATGATGAGTGGAAGCCTTTCAAGTTTATTTCGGGCTAGATACCCTACACGTGGATCAGACTGTCGACTGTTTTTCCAGGCATCACTGTTGTAGTTGGTAACCTTAGTGGCCTATCTCTATAGGTTCTTTACATGAGGTGATTGTGGAGGGGAAAGTCTTCACGGTACCTGGAATCAACGTTGGCCAAACTCACTCGGGCTCCTTGGAGGGTATACCCACAATTATGTGTGGGAGTTTGCACCAGGGTGTAAGTCCATTAAGCAGGTCATCAACGTAACTTTTCCACCCGCTCTATCTCAACCCCTTCTTACTTTGTTCCCGTGACGTTGGATTCCATCACCAACTAGTGTGCTCATTGTGAGAAGGTTTTGTTTGCTTGCTTTCTTACTAGATTTTTAGCGTGTGTTGTTTGTTCTCCCCAACAGATTCTAGGTTGGAGCTTATTTTTATGGCATCAGTTCCCGAGATGACCAATGAAGGAACCCCTTTTCCAGGGGAACCCTTTGTTTTTCCTTCTTACGGAAATGTTGGTCCTCCTTACATCGCTACTTTGAGCCTTCTAGATCTCACAATTGGGTTACTGGTATGGTTGTTTTCCACTCCGGTGATCTCGAATGGAGGTGCTTCAAATGTAAGCACACCACCCACACATCAACCTCATGTCGACCTTTCTCCTTCTTTGCCTGTCAGGTCTCCTTCTTCACCTAGTGAAATATCTAACCGAGTAGCCAGATTGATAAGAAGAAGAAGAAACGAAAAGAGAAGAAGAAGAAGAACCAGAAAGGGACCAAGCCTCCAACTACATAAAATGTTGGATCTAAACAACCAACTATTGTTAATAGTATTGGGAGTGTTGATAAGGTAGATAAGGTTAAAATGAAGAATATGAAACCCAAATACCCTTGCAGTCTTTATAAGGGTGACCATTTTCTGAGGGATTTCCCCAGTATTACCAAGGTCTTATAAATGTGTTCTTCCACATCATCGACCCCTGCTGGTCATGCCGATGATACCCCGTCAACTAGTGACGTTAAGGTTGGTAAGAAGAAGACAACTGTCAAATTCCCTTTCATGTTGTGAAAAGGTGATCATTATTCTCACCTTTGTCCTCGTATCGATGAGGCTTCTTCTATTTTGGAAAAACTTCAACTTCCAAAAGGTTATCGTAGGATTTCCCCCAACCCATCATTAGTTGATGGAATGGTCAATCTGGTTCCATCTTCGATCAATCCGGTTGATCAGGTGGTCAATCTAGTTTCATCCTCGGTTGAACCACTCACCAAAGTAGTTGACCCAGTTCCTTCATTGATCAACCCCACTTTCCATCTGGAAAGTGAAACCTAAGTGACTGATCCAGTCCCGTCATTGGTCAATCCCACCCTTCCTCTGAAGAGTGTCAAAGTGGTCGACCTGAATCCGACATCGATCGATCCCACTCCTCCTTTGAGAAGTGTCAAAGTTGTTGCTCCGGTTACTTCATTGGTCGATCCCACTCCTCCTCTGACGAGTGCTAAAGTGACTGATCCAGTTCCTTCCTCGGTCAGTCCCACCCTTCATCCGAAGAGTGCTAAAGTGGTTGCTCCGATTACATCATCGGTCAATGTTATTGGATAAATCCGTAAGTGCAGACACAAACCGATCTCCCTAGATCCACCTGGATCTAGAACAAAGCAAGACATAATAATACTCTTTCCCTAGATTTCGACTATTGAATGAACTAGGAGGCAAGAACAAGTTACATACCTTATAATCGCTTCCTATGGTCATTGTTTCTCCTGCTTCGCTCCAGTGCTCTTGTGCAGTCAAGACCAAGACAACACAAACCAACCAAAGTGAAGAAAGCACAATCTATTCAACAGTCAATCTATGTATATGATCAAGGAGTTATACAATAAAGTGGAAATAGCTTTATGGGAAAGGGACATATTACTGTATCATATTGATGGAAAGTAAAGATTACAACCTGAGCCTTGATGTTGCAAACTTCCTTTCGATGGCCCTTGACTCTGAAACACACACTTTCTCACTTGCATGAAGAAGATCAACCACCTTTGATAAACTTGCTGGAGTTCTTAGCTGCTGTAGCATCAGTCCTTCACACAATCCTTTTCACTAATTCTCCAATGAATCTCTTGCTTGTTTGATTCTAACCTTTTCCATGAGAATTCCCTCCATATATAGGAGAGAATGGATTAGTTACTTGGATAGGAATGATCCCAAAATATCAGGGAATCCAGTACTAGGATAACCATTCGAATGCCATCTCATCCTTCTAGAAGATTCCCTT
>ML833950.1:0-12668 GCA_009831015.1 Picea engelmannii | reverse complement strand
ATTAGTTACTTGGATAGGAATGATCCCAAAATATCAGGGAATCCAGTACTAGGATAACCATTCGAATGCCATCTCATCCTTCTAGAAGATTCCCTTCTAGAAGCTTCGAGAATTCATCTTTTTCCTTGCTTAAGAAAGAGTTCGCACCCTAGCAGTTCAACATAGTGTGAACTTCTCGCACCCTATCTTAAGGCAACCTGCGAGAATCATACATTCTCGCAGGCAAATATACTAGCAGCCTGCGAACAGTCTTCAAAAATGATATTTCTGGAAAAAGAAGAAAGTAACTTTTCTCAGGAGAAAGTTCTTATGAAGAGCCTGAGTACACCATCATCACTACATCATCATGACGACCAAAATCATGGATAACAGTCAATCCCACTCTTTCTTTGACGAGTTCCAAAGTGGTTTCTCCAGTTAGATCATCGATCAATCCCACTCTTCCTCTGAAGAGTGCCAAGGTGGTCGATCCAATCTCATCATTGATCGATCCTACTCTCCCACTAGAGAGTAAACCCGATTATGCCCACATTTTTCTCGTTGAAATATAATCTACCGTGCCAGGGGGCATTCCTCCTTCTCCTACAAAAACCCTTCCAAGTAATGAGGTCGTCCTTTTTTATTGGGGTGTGTTAAATGGACCTCGTCTTCCCTCTCACATTCCTTTCAAGATTCTGGTAAAAGTTTGTTGTCGGGACGTTCCTCATACGCTAATAGATGAAGGTTCGTCCGTTAGAATTTTGTCCTCTATTGCTTGACAAGATTTGGGTTATCCTAATCTTGTGCCGGTTACCCAGACTCTATTCACTTTTAACATAAGAACCAATCACTCTTTAGGGATCCTTCCTCAGTTTCTGGTAACTTTGGGAGGGAAAACAATCTTTATTGATGTTATGGTAGTCCATGACCCCTTGGATTTCGATTTACTCCTTGGGAGAGATTATGTCTATGCCATGAAAGCTATTGTGTCCACTCTTTTTTTGTGTGATATATTTCCCGCACGATGGAAGAATGGTGACTATTGATCAACTTTCGTTTGTTGGCCCTGACTTGAACATCAACCCAATAACCTCCCTAACTGGGTCTTATATGCAGTTGGTATCACCTTTGCCACAATTCAATTATGTGGCATTGTCTCCCATGACTTCAACTTCTGATGATTTGGAACTGGTAGTTGATATGGTGATATATTCGCTAGGGCTATTGGAGTCGGATCTCCTTACCCCTGATGAGACCCTCGACATGTGTTCCTTCCAGATCATTCTTCTTCCATCCAGTGAAGATCTCGTGGAAGCCATGACCGAGTTTTGTCCCTTGACATGTTTTCCTTCCAAAGAACTGTCCTCTTGGAATCCATGATCAAGAAGAGGTTACGAGCATAGTTTCTATTCTCTGTGGAAAGCGTGTTAAATAATGAAACAAAGGTCTTGAGTATAGTTTTCCTCTCTGTAGAAAGCTCATTAAAAAATGAAACAAAAATTTGGGGATTCAACCCGAAGCCATGATCATAGTTCTTTTCCTATGTCAAGCTTGTTAAAAAATGAAACAGTCACCTCTCCTGTCAGGTTGAGTCTTTCGCCAGATCTCATAGATGTCGAGTCGAGTCTTTCGTTAGGTCTCGTATTTGAACCTTCATTTCATCCACCTATATCCTTTTTCTCCATCTAGTACAGAAATTGGTGACAACCTCAAAGTCGGTGAATGAATTGAAGCTTGGGGGGGTAATGTCTCCATATTTTGATGATCATTCTGAAGGTATGCCATTATCTTTCAATATGGGGGTAGAGTATTGATATTAGTATTTGTTCTTTATCGGAAATTCTACAGTGTATTACCCATAGGTTAACTGGTTAGCAGAATCGTCAAATAAAATCTTAACCAGGATGATTAAAAGACTCCTACAGGACAACAAGAAGGCATGGCATAAGAAACTCATTTACGAGATGTGGGTGGATAGAGTCACTACCAAAAATTCCATCTCCATGTCGCCATTCCAAATCTTCTATGGTGTGGATGCGATTTTCCCTACCTCGTTGGGATTGCCCGTTAGGAAGTTGCTGCAAGAGAAAGAGGTCGAGCCAAACAAAACTCAGAGAAGGATAAATCAGTTGATTCACACGCAACAGATGAGGGATCAGGTTTGTAACCAATCACAACTCCACCAAGACAGGATGAAGAAACATTTCGACAAGCACTCTAAACATGAGGAATTTCGGGTGGAGGATTTGGTGCTAAAGTGGGACACGAGGAACAAAGACAAGGGAAAGCAAAAAAAAATCGATCATCTTTGGATGGGTCCTTTCAGAATTGACGCATACCACAGGAACAACACATATATGTTAGAAGAGATTAATGGAGAGTCCACTGGCAAAGGGCCTGTGAATGGCAGGTTCCTCAAACACTATCTGGTTCAGTAAGGTATGTTACATTTTTAATGTCATTGTAAATAGCCGTTTCATTTTTGTTTTCAAAGAAGGAATTTTGATTCGGTATGTCAGCAGGAAATTGAAGCCCAGAGTGAAGGCCCTAAGTTTATGAGTCTGTTCAAAAATACGCCAAGGAGGTCTAGGTTGTGTTTGTCTTTTCCATTGTTTTAGAGTTTGGAAGTCGAATAAGGATTAATGGTCAGGCACCTAATCTGCTATTCTTTTCCACCTCACTGGGAGGATAGCCTCCCTGTTGGATCCAACTATTAGCGCCATCATTTTTTCAGTTAGAGTCAATCTTAGTTGAGTCATGTTCTATGTGTCAAAGCGTGTGAGGCCAGGTACTAAAAAACGAATGGGTCGAAGTCAGCAAGTGGTCGATTGGCCCTTTGATTCGAGAAGGGATGTCAAAACCAAAACATGTGTAAGTGGTAAAGGTATTTTCCCAAAGAGTTAGTTCCTGTCAGAAGAGAATGTTTTACATGCCAAAGGTCGAGGCAAGTTTTTAAATAGAAGTCGCGTTGGCAGACAAAGTGACCATCATCAACTGATTATGAAGTCAGAAAGAATGAAAAATCATGACGCTTATATCATGTATGTTCTACAACTCTTATTAGTTTTACTTTACATGCCCCGAAGTGTACCTGTCGCACGGATGTATTGCAATTTTTTTTGGCTTGCTTCAAAACCTCCAGTCACCATGGATTCAGTGTCCCTTGGCACGATTCCATCTCTCACCTGCCCAATTATAAATTCTTGTTGCTCTGCATGTATTTTGTTCACCAACCAAGTTTATGCTCTGTCTATAATTCTTCTCATGAGCCTTGAGTTTCTTTTGACTGGAAAGTTGATTTCCTTCAACTTCGTCAAAAAATCGGGCCAATCAAGATTACCTCCCTGGGTTCGTGCTGAATCCACTGCGCACGAAATAAATACACGTTGCACCATGGAAACATACCAGAACATAAGGAAAGGCATGTGCAGTATAAGAAATGTGGGGCCCGAACCTCAAAAATTGAAATTGGTAAATGAAGACTCGGATGTCAGAGCATCTTTTGAATAGGTAGGATGCATGGTCTTTTGTAGGAAAATCCAAGGATTCAACATAAAGCTGGTGGAACAGTTCACACTCAGTTTCAACGGGCTCTGCTCAGTGATTGCATCAAGTACATTCCCTTTGCATGATGAAAGTTGGTATAAAGGCATGCCTTTGGACGTGCTATGCTACGAGGAATTTATCAAACTAGACTATTTAAACGGGAAGGTCGAAGTGGGAATTCCAAGTCGATATTTGCAGGAGCCTTTTCAGAAGCTTCTGAGAGATATTAGGAAATATTTCACCTGTGAAGGAAGGTTTGACAGGATACACCCACATCACATCAGATTGTTGATGCATTTCACAAGAAGGATACTATTAAATATGCCTTTCTTCTTGCACCAAAGCCTCCAAAAGATGGAAGACAACATCCAGGATGAAACAAACCATCCAAAGAAGAAACTAAACAAACCATCCAAAGAAGAAACTATCTCACGTCTCTCTGATGAAAATGTTGATAGTTGAGGAGTTAAGGATATTGGGAAACAACTAGGATTCATTTCTACTCATAGCCAACATCCTCAGGGACCCCAGAGGAGATCCCCTTCTGGCTGCGAAAAAAAGTAACATCTCACCGCGTGGAGGCGGAAATAGGAAGGGTCGTAGAAGAAGGAAATTCATTAGAATCCCTGTCCCCTCAATAGATGATACCCTAGAGAAGGGGTAGGCCAAGGAAGAACAAGGAAACAAGGGAGGCCTAATCCCCAAGAGAGCCACGTGCAAAGTTGGCCATTGAAGAGTTACTCATGCGAGATATTTGGCTAGAACCTATCGAAGGTCCAAGTTGAGAAACCTGTGGCAAAAGGAGAAGGATAGACACTAAAGGCATAGACATTCGTGAAGTGTCGCGGCAGCTGAAGAAAGTGCAACTTGCTATTGCTAAGTTATACCAGGAGAACAAGGAATTGAGACAACAGTTAGCAACAAATACCTTCGAAGCATCAACATCACAGGGCCGTGAAGGAAACATGACTTGGATCAAGAGGGAGACCAGGGAAGCGCAAGATACAATCATCCATATACACAAAGCACAGATGATGTCAGAAGAAATAAATGTGAAGCACTTCAAGGAATGTGGACCGACCATGGAAAACATTCACGTGGCTCTGACCAGTGCACAAAAGAGTCTGAAAAGGAACGCGGTTCTGCAAAGGCATGTAATGAATCTAAAAAGGCTCAACTAATCTTGCAGGAGAACACTTCGGATATCAAAATTGCAGACAAGAGAAAAAGCATGATTAACTGACTCCATTTTTGTCTTCTGAGACATGGTGTGGATTTTGTCTCCCCGTGTCTTGTTTCCTACCGAGAAGTAGGGAATCTTAAAGATACCCATGCGGTGAGCATATGAATTCAAACGTTGGAATCCCATCTATTGAAAAGGACATGTTTACATTGGACATGCGCCAGTTCAAAGAGAGGTGTTATCCCCTAACTGGGGTCATCATCTTGGAAACACCTACGACAATCTACAGTTACCTGCCACATGCACACTCCAATGAAAGATCGCGTGGCAGAAATCAAGGCCATTAGAATGGGTGGCAGGAGTCTGATAGAGCACTTGATCATACAGATGCCCTGTCAAAGGAAAAACATCGACACATCTCTCTCTAACGACGAGATATTTTTGATGATTGAAATTCCATGGAAAATACGAGTGGTTATGGTGCGGTCAAGTACAGACGGTTTCTATTTTTAGTAAAATGCCATACGAAGAGTCATCTAGTAGAGAATAGTCAACGCCTAATTTCTAGGGATAGTAGTTAGAGAGCAAGGTAGCCCGATCGACACACCCTGGTCTATATATTTCATCTTTTCATTGCAATCTAGGTTGGTTGGAAAAACAGTGTAGATAGTGACTATTGAATGTAGCTTTGAACTTGATTGAAACTTAATGAAAAGGTCCTGAAGCTTTGACGAAAAGATTCTAATGGTGGAATTTTGATGTATTTTACTGTCTCTCTTTGCATACGTGATTTCCTGTGTTCTTTATATTCATATCTATATTTTGTCTAAATTAGAACGTGATTTCGAATCTAGAATTCACTGCGTGGTGCTCTAGATTTGTGCCATTTAGACAAATGTGTTTCTTCTAAGAAAACTCCGAATTGATCCCCAATGGTGCTCCGAGTTGCTTCATGTGTTTTTCTCTCACCACACACAATGATTTTTAACTGAAAGACTGTTTCTTACTTAGCCTTTATCATATCAAGTTCAGTCACTAAGTCATTTGTTTCTATCGTTTTCTTAAATCGACTCCATAGCCCGAGGTCTTTCTTTCTTTTGTCAATAGAACCAAAAATATTGTATAAAGGTGTTAAATCTAGCTGACAATTTAAATCCATACCTTGTACAGAGACTAAGTCTCAGAGGGAGCCCTCTCCAGGTTAGAAAGGATATTTTTCGACCTCAAAGTTGATTTGTAGGTTTCCTCTGTCATTTGTTTTCTCATTCAAACGAAGTTTACAGAGCGCTAATAGTATGCACTAGTAAGTAAGTAACAATAACCATATGCAACCATAAAGAAACAAAATTGATGAAGGGAACCCCTTTAGGACATGGTCATAAAAAATATTTAGAGAGAAGGATGAGGTCCCAAATTTTAGTCACGGTAGGGATAAATATGGGTTCCTGGGCCTATAAATAATTGTAGCATGGGAATCAAATGGAAAAGGGAATGATAACTAGGGAACCCATGAAGTGTAGGCATTATCACGTAAGTTACAACGTGTAATAAAGAGAACAAATAATTTTTCAACTTGATGAGATTGAATCTAAGGAGCAATCATAGAAAAAGGGATGGCTGATAATGCATAACTGGATTGTAGGGAAGAACCTATCACCATATTTTGATTTAGAACATGTACCTCACAGTTCAATGATGTTTTCCATATAAAAGTACTAAATAAAATGTCTCTAAAGTCCTTTATATATGATCAACAACACTAGTACAAAAGTTTATAAATCCAATATAAACCTCCAATAACAAAGAATGCTCTATAATAAAAAAAATTAAAAAAAAAAACCTAAAAATACAATATGGTACAAAGCACTATGCACCTGAAAACTTACACTTAATACTTTTTCAGTTAATTCCCATTACAAGTCTCAATCCATAAATTCCTTTCATAATCCATGAACTCATGGGCCCTTGTCAACAACATATGGCACACCATATAGGTTCAAATTTCCACATTCCTAACTATCATGATTTTGTTCATGAACTAGAACCAAGTCACTATTAGAAACAACTCGAGGAAAAACACTTTGAGAAATATTGTGAGCTATGGAAACTCCTTAATGATGCACATAAAGACATGGGGAAGGTATGAGACATTCGTCGTTGGCATGAATTGGAGTGGAGAATTCATTGGAAAATTCCACAAAAGGATCCCTAGACACAATCTGATCAAGACTAGCATTGCATTAGATGACCCAAAAAATTCCCCCTGTCCTAAGTCAAAAATTTTCACTTCAACCTATGAAAATTCAAATCCAGGAAGATAATATGAGTGGTGATGCATATCTTCCCATGTTTTATTGACCATAGTTGTGACTTCAAGGATGGCCTCATCCGAAGGAAGCTTAGTATCCAAAAAATCATGTGAACTGGGAGGGTTGACAATCCAAATGGGAAAAGTGTATTGATCATATTCCACATCCTACATGATATTATGATGAGTGTCATGTGATTTTGGTTGGATCACCTAATAGGAAATATATATTGCATTCAATGGAATATTGGCTCCAAATGGATCTACTTCCAAAGGATTCAGTGCTA
Source organism: Picea engelmannii (assembly GCA_009831015.1). Lineage (NCBI taxonomy): Eukaryota > Viridiplantae > Streptophyta > Pinopsida > Pinales > Pinaceae > Picea > Picea engelmannii. The sequence continues at coordinate 5,365 of ML833950.1, read as the reverse complement.
CCCAAGGATTTGACAAATACCTTTTGATCCAATATAACCTAAAGATATCATACACATAGTAGCCATGTTGGAAAAGGTGAATGTTGGAGTTAGGGTAAATGTACCCATCAATGATGAATCCTTGAACATTCCTACATGAACATTGTCATAGACACTTGTGGAATCACTAATGAATGAGATGTTTGTATCAACATTATTTCTAGAATCGAGTGTACAATAGGCCAACTAATCAATAGTCACTACCTTCCCTCCATGAGGAATGTGGAGGACCCTAAATAATGAGGATATTATAGCTATCATCACATAGAACCAGCTACGCCCTAAAAACATATTGTAAACTAACATGGCATTGACTACTTTGACTTTGATTGAAACAATATTTCCACATAACTCAACAGGAAAGGTGACAATGATTTAATGACATTTGAACACGTGACCATCGAATTCCTTTAACATGGTGTTTGATTGTACTATATCAATATAACCTAAATCCCTAAAACATGACAAGGACATGATGCAAGTTGAGGCTCCTTCATCAAAAAAAGTCTTGAAGATATTCGTCCCATGTGTAGTCACTTGAATCTTAAAAGTGTTTTGGTGGGGGAGCCTAGGCTGACTCTAGTCATTGTCAAAAGTAATAAATTGAGTATCCAAGGAATCGACCCCACATATAATAGACAAGAATGATTTACATTGCATTGGGAAGCTTTGGAGGACTTCTAGGGTAGACATGGCACATGGTGCCTGGGATAAATCTTCCATAATATTGTAATTATGGGAGCCCATGAAATGGGATTCTCTATTGACCTTCAAATAATTCCCTTAGGTGGGTGAAGCACCATATTGAATGATTGATTCTCTATTTGTAGAGGGCCACCAAGATAGGAAGAATATGAATCCTTATATGAAAGATTGTTATCAGGATTCTCATAATTATGAGCACGGGTTTACAAAGTAACTATCTAATCACACATGTAGGCATTTGCACTAGATGTGTTTCCCCCTTGCTAGGGTTTACTTGAAGTTCCCCCTTGAAAAGGTGCAATATTTGATGCAACCATTTGAAGCTACTATGGTGGGAATTGATTTTTTATAATAGTGGGTTACTAGGGATCTTCTCGTTGATCTAAAAAGAGATGAATGCCATCAATTCGAGGAAAGTAGTGAGTAAGATGGTATCCATTGAAAATCTTGCATGTAAAATTCAATTTCTTCTTCCCTTTTGTGCCTCCCGCATCAACATTTTGAGTTTGAGTATTCCCTTTCCCAGGATTATCATTCTTTTTCTTGTTCTTTTTCTTTCCTCTAGGTTGTTGAGATTTCTTTGGTTATGTGGATTGGACTGAATGGACCTTGGAGGTCTAAGTAGGGACTATATAACCTTGTGTTGTTGGTGTATCCATTGGTGGATATGTGGATATCGACATCTAACTCATCTATCCACTTAAATTTCCAACCAAAGCATGGGATACGAAACCAACCACACCATCGACATGTGGTCCTAAATTGGGTTTAACTAGATCTATTGATGGCCTTAGAGGATGTGGAATTATATCATACAATGTGCTATATTGAGAGTATATCATATCTAAATGTTGAGGACAAATAATTTCTTTCTCCTCATTAATTACCCCTGACATAGCTATGTCCTTGGTAATTGGTGGTAGTAATGACTTGAAGAACCGATATGATAGTAATTGATCTAAAATCTCACCTCTGATGAGCATATGCCATTATCTCCATTCATGAATATGATCAAAGACATGTGTGGTGGTGATTTGATGCAATGACACCAAAATACTAGTTCTGGTCTCATACCAAATTGATAATTGGAAGTGTGTCAAAAATAATATGGTGAAGGATGAAAAGTCACTACAAAAATCACCTAGTAACTCAATGTACATTTAGAAACACTTCTTATCAAGGTCCTCTAGAAAATTCTCAACCTTATACTGTCATCCACCAAGGAGTTCAAAGAAAACCAAAAGTGATATGTCATGATGTGCGTGGAAGGATATTCCCCAGGTTCACTGTCAACTTTTGGAATATTAGATGGTAATTTGGTGGGAATTGTCAACCACCAAGGGTGGTTTTTTATGGGGTCATTCATCAACCTAGATAGATCAATTATATTCAAATTCATCGATAAAGAAAATTCTGTGTTGGAGAATGGATTCTAATAAAAAGAATATTGATCTTGCAATTCAGATGGACCTTACAGTGCCCCCATATTACTAACCCTGGTGACATTACTACCCGTAGTTGTTGTAAAAATGCTAGTGGAAGGACCAAACCCAGGATCAACACTCCAACCAAATGGAAAACCAACATTTAGTATTATCAGGCCACCTATAGGAATATTAGAAATAGGTGGAAACCCACTTCCAACTGTAAAAACAAGGCCTTTCCCCCCACGGAAAAAAAATCAAGAAGTGGGCATTGGTGTGGACACATTAGGAAACTAACACTAGGTATACTTGTGGAAGGAAATGACAGGACTGGCGACATTCCCCAAATGGAAAAGCCATGTGTTATAGGCATAGATGTGGGAGAATTGATCCCACTAATTGATGGAAAATAAGAAGTCAATATGAATCCTCCTGTCATACTAGATGATGTGGGAATAGATCCTCCCATGTTGGATGACCCACTTATGCCTGAAATTATGTGAGGATTGTTGAAATATGAAAAATAACCACTAAATGGTCTACTCACCCGAATGAGTAAAGGGTTGAAAGGACCAGTCAAAGGAGGATTAATGTTTGGTGGAGTACTTTTGTCAATGAATTCAATCTCCACTTATTCAAACTCCTATAAATATGATGAATAAGTTTCAAAGTATATTGTTTCGGTGTCATCTAATGTGGACACCCACCACCACATAGTGGATAGTGATTCCTCTTCTTCAAGAGGAATTCCTTGTTATCTACAAGACCAACAAAGGGGTTGGTTAGCCACGATGAAAAATTTGTTTTTAACCCAAAACAATAAACTATGGCCAACTAGACACAAATAACCATAGAGAACACCCTACAAAACCTAAAGATTCAATAGGAAAACAAACTATTGGTCAAAGAGGCCTTCCAAAAACCAAAAATATTAGGGGATGACAAGTCCCCAAGACTTGGTTAGTGAAGTTTTGAAAGACATTTATGGCAACTTTGCCGCAAAAATCACCCAAGGTCCATGTATCCTTGTGAATATGGGCACCATCCAAGGTAGATAAGATGAAGATAATACATTTTCCTATGGTACCGCAAGCACTTCCCACTTGTAACCATCCATGTGATGCCCTAAGAATATACACTATAGATACCACTTCACAATCGATGACAGGGAACAATAGTTGCGGGTCAAGACTACATGTGTGGGTAGGGAATATAAACTCAAAATTTAATTGAGACGTGGTGTTACCTCGAGGAATTTCCACTTAGATCCAAAACCCTCGTACACATAATAATCCCACTAAACAAGTGAAGAAGGGATATCTACTCCACTTTCCTAGCTTGACCTTGTGATTGACACCTACATTAGAGGTGCTTTCCTAGCAAGTTCTCCTTGTTACTAATGGATTTTATACTTACTAGTCAATTCCTAGTTTGGTTTGATGGCCTTGGGGAGTTACTCTCCAATCCTACACTAAGGCCCTAAGACTTAAGATAATGTTTGTTTGATAAAAATAAAAATGTGTAATTGATTTTAAATTAAGCGCTTTTATTTTATAATGGATGTTGATTACCCAAAATATTTTGAAGTGGACTAAATAGTGTTTGTGAATCTTTTTAATCCAAAGAACATCAGAATATGAAAATGAAAACAATGCACTTCTTTTCGTTTCAATGAAAACTATTTGAGAAAGGGAAAACATATTTCCTTTCAAACAATTTAAAACAAAACAACATCAATCCAAATGACATTACCAAAAAAATCCTCAAAAAATTTAGATCCAAAAACTCAAACTAATGTACCAATGCAACTTTCAAATGAAACCCCAAAAATGTTCAAATGAAAGACTATACAATGCATTTTTCTTTCTATTTTGACTTATAATGCAAATGAAACTAGAGATGCAAAACACAATCAAATCTAAAAACGAAAGGATGTACAATTCTAGCATGGTCACCATGCACAAACCAAGAGCAATGCAACTTTCAAAGGAAACCCCAAAAATGCTCAAATGAAAGACAATGCAATGCAATTTTATTTATAATTTCACTTATGATGCAAATGAAACTAAATATGCAAAACACAATCAAATAAGACACTGAGATGCACTATAGTTTTGATAAGGTTGATATTCGCAAGCCAAGACCAATGCAAATTACTTAAAATGACAAATGTTATGTGAGGCTTCTTAATCCACTTGATGAACCAAATTGGACAAGAAGAACATAAACACAGACACATAGGCCAACTACATATTCCATGTAAGCTCCCCAAGCCAAGAAATGGCTAGATTGGAAGGAAAATAGTTGAAATTTTTCCAAAAAAGACACCTACAAGACTTGGTCATGGGTTTCCCTTTAGCAACAAGTGATCATACTAGCTTGGTCGTGGGTTTCCCTTTAGCAAAAAGTGACCATACTAGCTTGGTCGAAGGTTTCCCTTTAGAAACAAATGACCAAACTAGCTTGGCCATGGGTTTCCAATGTGCAATGGGTGACCATATATCTTGGCCATGGGTTGTATACAAGAAATATGAAACCGGTCACATTTTCTAAAGAGAATAGTCGCAACCAAAAAGAATTTGAGGACAAAAACATCCTAGACCTGAGTGAAATTAACTTTCCTACACCCAAAACTAATCAACATGCAACAAAAAATCTGCAAGACCTCACAGGGATGAAAAATAGCAAAGGAGACTCCCTAAAAACCAAGGAAAAACCAAGTTCATCCCTATTGGAGTCGACAATTAAGTTGTAGAGAAACTCATATACAGATGGACAATCCCTCTCACTAACCTTATTACAATCATTGATAGACCATAGGATAGACCACTATGGATTCCACCTAGATATAATGCAAACAAACTATTTCTAAGAGAGATGAGAAGGAGGATATATTACCTTTTCCTGATGGTTGCCCAATTGTATCCTTATGAAGAATCTCCCGAGATCCAACTTCTAGAAACCTCTTACGCCTACTACCTGCACACAAAACAAACAACATACCTTTCTCAAATATTTTGGCACATAAAGGATAAATGCATGCAAATAGATCTAATCTGTAAATTCTAACCTTGTACAATATCTACTACAAACTGATATTCAGAAAAGAACAGAAAAGATGCAATGGCAAATACAAACATTACACAGAGATTTTTCACCTGGAAACCCAAACCGGGAAAACCAGCATATATTATATT
>ML833949.1:55987-69760 GCA_009831015.1 Picea engelmannii | reverse complement strand
AATATATATATATATATATATATATATATATATATATATATATATATATAGGTGAATGAGGTAACCAAGGATATCTAAGCCTAATTTCAGAAGGAAGGTGAAGAAAAGAGGGCCGAAATTGAAGGGAGGATAAATTCTTTTGATGATGCTTTTTAAGGTATGTTAGTTACAGGTCATCTCACCATTTTTGCTATAACCTTTTTCTATAATGATTCAAAACTTGAAATTGCTATGCCATTGAGAAAACATACTCAAGTATCTGTGGTAACAAATTCATCTTGTGGGTCATTTTATTTTGGGAGTTACACTCCGTGGAAAATAGGGTTTGTGGCTAGTCTTGAAACTAGTCAAAAACAGGTGTTTCGGGTAAAAACGTCATAACTTCTTCATAACAGATCCAAATTCAATAAGACCAAATGTGTTGGTTAGGGTACATGCTGTAGTATGTTTTGTAATAGTTTAAAATCAATTCAATAAACATTTTTTGCGGTCCACGGTCTACAAGGGCGCTCTCTAGAATAAGACAATATTCAACAAGGTATGCCATTTTTTCTATAACGCCTTTTTTGAGAGGTTCCAAGTAGTTCCACCTGGAGGAATTGCATAAAACACACTAAATAAAATTGTATATCAGTTTCAGATCTTTATTCATTACAGGTACAAAGTTATGATTATTTCCAGTTGGGGTTGTTGACTAATGCAAAACTAATCATGGTTGAAACAAGCAATTGATGAGTTGGCACATACATGAGGTGTATAGTTGATGATGTTGGTACATATTGATGAGTATTTGAAACATTATTGGTATATACTTGGTACATGGTTGGATGCACTTGTTTATGGTACATGTTGATTACGGGTTTTTTGGCATAGGTTGGTGCATGGTTGATGCACTTGTTTATGTTGACAGATTAATATATGTTGAGGATTGTTGCCTCATCTCAGTTGGTGCTGAGAATGTAAGTTTATTCTTACATATAGATATGGTTCTCTTGTAGATTTGTACTCTATTCATTTGTTGCTAAAAAAACCCCCAGATTGAAGTCCATAATAAAAAGAAAAATTGTACATACATCTTGTGTTCTTTGTGTTCCTTGTGGAGATGATTTGTTGATGATATGTTGTTGATATATGTTTCTAATATGTATTCACATATAACAGATTATAAATGACAACAATGAGTATTGAGAAAATGTTGAATATTAACTAAGGATTTTTTGTGTAAGAGGAAAGTTTTGGGAAAAAGATTCCCACACTCATTCNGTGTCCAACAAAATACTTGTGTGGTGTGATAATTCCATAGTTCTTGCGATCTCCCATATTGATGTCATTGATATTCAATGTCAGAATCTATCCCAATTGTGGTACAACTGCGTGTATCCCCTTCGGAAGGTACGCAATGATCAATGTATAGTCAAAGTCCCTCGAGATATTGTCACAACTAACCACATCAGCCAGAGGAAGGATATAGTCAAGCAGGATTGATGGGATGAGCTTCACATTTTCCAAGTCATCACGATGCTTGGTTCATTTTTATGTCACAGTTCGGGAGGGTCCAGATCGATGTGCAGTCGATGGAGAGGCTTGCAATACTCTCGTTGATGAATCTTGTGCGCCTACAGACATGAACTTCTCTGCCATTAAATATATCATAATTTCTTCCACTGAATTTTCCACTACACTGTGCTCACCCGACATACATGCTCGTAAACAAATATTTCAGGTCGGAAAACAAACTCTCACAGTAAGCAGATGGGTGGCGAAGTCTCAATAAGAATTGCGCAATAGAAATTAGTTCTCTAGGGGCTCGGGTAATCACAATTCGCAAAATTGTTCCCAGTAATACATTCGACGGGTTAAATAGATAAAGTTGTAACAGACTCCTCAATGTGATTCCAGGAATGGCTTAATCAATGTGATTCCATCCGTTATGGTGCGGTCCCAACAGTCCAATGGCGATGACTCCAACAATTATTGTGTTTCTAGCCGTTCTAGAGCATCATTCTAATGGTCATGATGCCACCAGCGGTCATATTTCTCCGTTGTGGCAAAGTGTCAATCTGCGTTGTTCTGATATTCCGGTGAGGTTCAAGTTATGCAAACCTTCTTTCTATTAAGTCCTCTTTGGAACTTCCTGCAATCTTTCTAACTTAGCTTTCTTCTTACTGAGCTTTTTGGCCTTTTTACCTGTGATCTGAGTTCCTGGGTTCCTTTTTCCATTCTTATTCTTATATGTACTTAACATAGTAACTTTTCACTATTGAGGGTCTTTCATAGGGTTCGAGGGTAATACTTCTTATTTTTATGGAGTAGGTGCTCTACTCTCCTGCATGGATAGGTATTTTAAGATTTCTTGCATTATTTCAACTTCGACAGACAGGTCTTTGGCCCTTAGTAGATTTGACTTGTCCTCTTATTATTCTATTAAGCACGTTATTCTCCTAGCCATGAAATCTCTTAATTCTTTTTTTTTTGTTCTAGATCTTCCTCTTCTTCTTTCCTCTGGATTGGATCACTCTTAATCCAAGTTTTTCCAAGCAAAAGTGAAAATGGAGCGTTGTTCACAAAAAACTTGATGACCTCAAATTCTTCTTTTGTCAATGTTCCATGAGCACTCATAGGTACATGGGAAATTCTTCCACATAGGGTTATCATATTTCCTTTAAACAATCCTATTCCTCCCAATGAAGGAATCATAGCAGGACTTTTTTACGAGGGAAAAACTCTTTATGGCCAGGGTAAACCACAATAGACAGGTATGACTATAGAAATCTACTCAATTCCAACATATGTTATATAAACCAATGTGCAAGTGAGATAATAAAAAATCCTACCTCGTTCCAACATTTGATGATTTCCACCGTTGAGCACTTCGACTCAAAGCTTTGTACCTGCAAAAAGTTCTCAACAAGAAAGCAAAGCAAGTATATAGTGATAATATAAATGGGTTAGCACATTAGATAGAATAATCCATTAATAAACATTACAAATATGCCCATGGATAATAATCATATATTTGCACGATACCAATTGGACGGGAAAGGAGTATTTCCATTAATAAATGATCAGCAGAAGCAAAAACATTACAGACTTTTGTGTTGGCACGATTCTAAACCAAGAAACCAAGTTCCTTCCAACTGGGCCTCCACCACTTCAATCCTCCACCAAAGGCAAGCTCATAGAAAAGAGACAATGAGGTTCTCTCAACAATAGGGAAAGATCTTGGGGGTTGAACACTATGTTCAGAATTGAGGGACAAAGGGATGCAAACTCAATATGAGGTAATTTCTCTAAAGTAACTTTGATCTCATAGTTGAATTATTTCTCCTTTTTTCCAAGGCTCAGAATTGTGATCTTATAGCCTTCAAAATGCAACTGAAGGGCTGAGTCGGAACGTTTCCAGTATATGGAAGGCCAAGGATCAGAGATCTCATGTCGTGACATGGAAACCCGACTTCATTTTTGTATTTTCTAGCACAAATCCTGATGTACGCAGGTTGTAGTGGACAATCCTATGTATACACATGTTGTATAGTAGATAAGGCGTGTATATGTGGAAAAATATGTATTTTTAGCTCTGGATTCATCAAAAATGGATGACAAGTCTGCATAGGGAAATGGAAAAAGGCCCTATATGCAAGATAGCAATGGTGAGGAAAATATTGCTATAATAGATGTCCCCTAATGTGTGAGATCAGAGTATTATCTACGATGGCCGAAATACATTATAAATAACCCAGAAGAGGAGTGGTCTAAACCTAGCTGGAAAGACTAGTTTCTTATTACATTTTGTTTTGACTTTACATACATGGCTGCCAATATAATACAATGCAAATCCATGTGGAAAATATGCCAAATAAGTGTCCATGGCCATGAATATGCAAATACAAATGTGTTTATATGACAAAAGTTGTCATAATAGAACTAGTCTCAAAATAAATCTGAAGATATTTGTATACGATGGAGTATAATCTAATGTCCCATGATTACTGTAGTCAAATATGTGTTGGTCCAATGAAAATGAAGCAACAAATAAGGAAATATGTGGCCACATAGTGATGTCTTAAAGTATTCTACACATCCGCCAAAGGTGCAAGTCTACATCATGTGAATAAAAGAGTTCAGGTCAAACACAATGAGACATTGTTTGATTACCGGTCATTGAGGTATATCATTAACAAACGTGAGACAATCTACCAATAATGAAAGTAGGTATCAAGTCATCGAGTACATTCCTACAAGTCTGAATAAAGGAGTCAATGTCGAACACCTGAGGAATCCATTGATCAGGAGACATTGATGTATTCCCATATGTCAATGGCGAGAGAGCCTGCCACTAATGACTGCAAGTCTCAAGGTACTCATAAAACTCTAGGTCCCATATCCAGAATAAATGAGCTAAAGTCGATGGAAAGAGACCTACTGAAAGGAGAGAATTAAGGCATCTCTCATCAGTGAGCACGAGGAACAAAGTAGGAGCTTCATAATTTGGTGGGGATCGGACGAAGAACATGTTCATGAACCAACGACCCTATGCATATTTCACATGTGCCAAATGCAAGAGGTACACGAAAAAGACCCTCTGAATAGAAGCCAATGATGAAAATTGTTGACAAAGGCGAGGAAACCACCAATAAGGCTAATGGAATCCAAGACACTACACGAATCCCAAAGTGTGGATATATTTCTTGTCGTCTAACACAATGGAAACCACCTAGTCAATGACCAATGATGAAATGTTGACTGTTGGGTTCAAGCTAACCTACCAGTGATGAAAGTAGGGTCAGGGTGCATGATGAGACCATAGTATCATGTGATTCTGAGACAAATTGAGGGTATGCCCAACATGCAAAATCAATAGTTCCGACGAATGGCCGACATAGGTTGATAGACTTCCATTGAACAAGACCATGAGAGATATGGTAGACTCCGGCAGCATAGACTCAACGATGTAACTATCAGATGCAGGAGGCATCAATAATGCTCTCTATAGGGACTGGAAGAGTAACCAGTCAGTAGATAAAAACTATGTAATGAGATCAACTTCCTAAGTACATGCTAAACCCAAAATTACGATGACACAAGGGCTCAATAACTTTGTGTTATGTTCAAAGGTGACACAACTGCTATCAATTATAATATAGTACTCCCTTCCCACCTCTCTTTTTTTTTTTTTTCATAACAAATGAATGTTATGATACAGAGGAGGAAACGAGTGTCGCAAGTAAGAAAAACTAGTTCCAATAGTGGAACGCACCTATTCTCAATGCAAGGAAATGCATGAGGGTGATGAACACTCGGGGTGATTTTCCCTCCAGGGTATAGGGTGTCAAATTGTGAAGGATATAAACAAGGCTCTGCTTGGTTCAGGATGCAAAAATTTATCAGGCAACGGTTTATAATGCAAAGCGAGAACCAGCTAAAGGATCAATACTGCAAGTGAGGGCATGAGATGCAATCAAAACTTAACGCCAAAAAATGTCCTTTTTTATGTCTTTTAGTTTTCTTGGTGTGAAAAAGGGATAAAATTGTTCCAAATAGACATCTTTTCAAATCCAATTTACGAGTGTGAAAAAGACAAGTTCACTCGACAATCTTTTCTATTTTTGGTAATGAGTCGGAAAAGGGCTTAACTAAGACTCATGACCTTTCAAATCCAATTTAACGAGTGTGAAAGGGACAAATCACTCGGCAATATTTTCATTTTTTAGACGAGTCGGAAAAGAGATTAACTAAGACTCATTTTGGGAATCTGTGGGGACTAAGGTCACATGTGTATGAGTGAGAAATGAGGCTCATAATAACGTCATGTATCAAGCTATAATGGACTCCCAGTCCTTAGGAAAAACTCGGCATAGGCACCAAATGATAAAGAGGATCTAACTAGGGCACCCATGTTTGGTATGTCTCTACCAGTTACTAGCAACACTACTTATAGCAGACGGAAGGTTTTTTGTCGCAACAAATGGGTTCATACCTAAGGCTTAAAAAGAGGTGTTTAGAGGATAATGCAAAAATGCACGATGGAGTGGATACCTATCATATATGTTAGGTTATGAAAATACCTACCCAAGGTGACGAACGACCAATCATAACATTGAAATCCACAAGAAATCTGGGTCAAAACTACAAAAGCCAGCTCAAAACCATTTTTGTATTAGTCCATTAGGTGAAAAAATAGCATGAAACTATATAAAGTGGGTAAAAATAGCTTATAAATGTTGAAATTACTAAGACAACTGAGAGGGGGGGTGAATCAGTTGTTACTATGCTTAAACAATTTTGAGTCAAATAAACCATTTTTAATCTTTCTCCAACTGACCATCAATATTATACAACATATGGACAACATAAATAGTGAGCATCACTCACACATAAGATATAAACAGAGATAGATTTTCATGAGGAAACCCATAAAGGGAGAAAACCTCTTCTTGTTCGAAATGATAGGCAGTCTTTTAAGTTCTGTACATCATCTATAATTGAGCACCAAATCAATGTGAGGCTACTATGTTAAGAACCAAATATCAATATAGCATAGAAAATCCTTAGAAAAATTACTCAACGCCTTGAAAAAGAGAGAATTTCAGATAATAAGCCTCTTCAAGGGGACAACCTCCTTTTACCCCACTTAAATGTTCAAGTACAAGATGATTCAAAATGAGAATGTCTCCTTGGTATATATAGGATACTAGGAGGTATAATTACAACTAATGGCCTAAAGCCGACATAAATAAAATAACATTACTAATATAATATGCCCCAATTAAGGGGTAATGAGCCAATATTAGGGCTTAACATACCCCTCCCCTTGAGACAAGTGTTGTCCACAACGCTTGAGTAACTATGGATGCTTTTGTATAAAAGAATCATCTTCCCAAGTGGAATCTTTAGCCGGTAGTTTCCTCCATTTAATTAGATACTCTGAAATGGATCTATTCCTCAGTTGATGAATTCTTGTGTCAGTGATGGCTTTCATGCTCCAATATGATTTTTCCTTCCTCGTCAAGTTCTGGAAATATAGTTTGAACTGGGATCTTTTCGCCTATAACCTTCTTTAAGCATGAAACATGGAAAACTGGGTGTACTCGTGAAGTGCAGGTAGCTCCAATTTGTATGCCATAGTTCCAATCTTTTGCAACACCTTATAAGGGCCATAGTACTTTGGTGATAATTTATTATCCTTATTGGCTTTCTTGAGGAACCTCTATTTGTATGGTTGTAGTCTTAAAAATACCCAATCCCCTACTTCAAAACTTCTTTCACTACGATGTTGATCTACTTGTTGTTTCATGTGATTTTGTGCCATGGTCAGGTTGTCCTTTAAGATTTGGAGAACTTGTTGTTGATTCTTGATGTGATCTTCCACTGCTTGAACCTTAGATTTTTTTTTTAGAGAAGAAGTGATGGAAGGAGGGTGGCATCCATAAAGTTCCATAAATGGTGTCATTTTTGTTGCATTATGAAAGGAAGTGTTATACCACCATTCTACCAAGGGTAACCATTTGAACCATTGTGTTTGTTTATCAGAGACAAAGAAAAGAAGTATCCTTCCAAACATTTGTTCACTATCGCGGTTTGTCCATCAGATTGAGGATTATAGGATGAGCTATGAGCCAATTGAGTATGCAAACAAGAAAATAATTATGTCCAAAAATGTCAAGTGAAGATGGGATCTCTGTCACTTACAATAATCTTTGGGCTTCCATGTAGCTTTTGAACTGTCTCCATGAATGTGGTGGCAACTGTACTAGCTTTGAAGGGATGAGAGAGTGCACAAAAGTTTGTGTACTTGGTCAGTCTATCAACAATCACCATCATGACACTCTTTCCTTCAATCTTTGGTAACCTTGTGATGAAATCCATGGAAACCTCCTCCCAGCGGTGACTTGGGATGGATAATGGTTGTAAAAGACCTGGGGTCTTAATTGTTTCCACCTTATTTTTTTATCAAACCAAACATTCTGCCACAAACCTTTGAACATCAGTTTTAAGGCCATCCCCAAAAAAATCCTTCTTGACTCTATGGTAGGTTTTCAAAAATCCCGAGTGCCCTCCTAATGGAGAGGTGTGCAAATCAAATAGTACCTTTTGTTTGAGTTGGGAGTTCTTACATAAATATAAGTGATCTTTGTACCATAGTGAATCATTTTTCCATGTAAATGTATCTGATGCATCGGAATCCTGCTGCAACCTTTTAATGAGAGTCCACACTTTTTCGTCATTCTTCCATTCATCCCTTGCTTCTATTATCCAATCAGGTTGGATGATTGAGATAGCACAGAGAAAGGCCTCAACATCTTCATGCTTTCTTGAGAGTGCATCTTCCACAACATTTTTCTTCCCCTTTTTATAGACGATTTCAAAATCATAACCCAATATCTTGGTTACCCATTTTTGTTGTTCTTCTGAAGATAGTCTTTGTTCCAAGAAGTATTTAAGACTATCATGACTTGGTTTGACCTTGAAGTGCCTACCTATTAGGTAAGGATGCCATTTTTTCAATGCATCTAGTATTTCCATCATTTCTTTCTCATAAATGGGTTTGTGTAAGTCCTTTCCCTTGAGTGATCGACTTTCAAAAGCCAAGGGCCTTCCTTCTTGCATTAGGATAACACCAATTCCATTTCCCGAGGCATCACATTCCACAATAAATGTTTTTGTGAAGTCTGGATTAGTCAAGACAGGAGCTTTACACATCACCTCTTTAAGTTGTTCAAAAGATTTAATTGCCTCTAGAGTCCATGAAAATGCATCCTTCTTAGTTAGTGTTGTTAAAGGTGTTGCTATTCTTCCATAGTTCTGAACAAATTTGCAGTAGTAACCTGTCAAACCCAAAAATCCTCTAAGATTATTTAATGTTTTGGGAATCAGCCAATCCATCATGGCCTTAATCTTGTTAGGGTTGTTGGAAAGTGTTTAAAAGGTAGTGTATGCTTGTCATTGATGACAAGTACAACAGTGAAGATGGCATGAGTATAGGAAGAATGTAACAGACGGGCATCAGAAGTAGTTTGGGAAGACGTTGTAGAGAAAGCTCGATAAGATCATAAGAGATAGTGCAGAGGATGGTTGGCATGCTTTATAGGAAGTATCCGCTTGTCATTAATGGCAGGATCAGATTCTGCATCGATGGAAAAACAGAAACAAAGTAAGCTCAGGAGGAATTAGCACAGAGTTGAATGCAATGTTTGTAGACAAGAAGAACGCGCAGAAGAGGAGGACATATCTTAGGCGTCATATCTGAGCATTAGATCCAACCATTGTTGGATTAGGGAGAACCTGCACATTCATTAAAGTGCAAGAAGAGGCAAAATGCGAAAGGCCAAATTATGTTGGTCTGACTCCATTTCGGGGTTTCGTAGATCGGGACTTGAAGGTGTCGAGAAATCACACGGTGAAGTGGAGAAATCGCGAGAAGATCTGGGTTGTAGGATCTAGGGGGAAGTATGAAGGACCAATAGCCGTTAGATATGGTGAAGCTGCAAGGAAGATATGATAGTCATGGTCCGTTGGATCAAGAGGACACGTGGTGAAAGATCTTCATGTCGCTGACTAGAAAGAAAAAGGAACGGGGTTTGATCTTAGCCATCAGATCAAGGTTTGATCTTGACCATTGATATGACTCCATCTCAGAGTCTCGGCTATCGTGACTTGCAGTGATGAGATCCTTCATCACAGGAACTGTGAGATGCGAATTCACGAAGAGATCTAGACCGTCAATACACCAAGATTATGGACCGTTGATCCAGCTCCATCTTGGATTTTTGCCTATCGCAACTTGGAGTGACGAGAACCTCCATCTAAGGAACAACGAGATGCAAGATCGCAAAAATATTAGGACCATCGGATCACCAAGAACGTGGACCGTTGATCTGAGCTCCATCTCGGAGCTTTGCCTATCGCGACTTGGAGTGAGGAGAACCTCCATCTAAGGAACAACGAGATGCGAGATCACAAAAAGATCAGGACTGTCGGATCACCAAGAACGTGGACCATTTATCTAAGCTCCATATCGGAGCTTCCCCTATCATGACTTGGAGTGACGAGAACCTCCATCTAAGGAACAACGAGATGCGAGATCATGAAAAGATCAGGACCGTCGGATCACCAAGAATGTGGATCATTGATTTGAGATCCATCTCGGAGCTTCGCCTATCGCAACTTGGAGTGACGAGAACCTCCAACTAAGGAATAGTGAGATGCGAGATCTCAAAAATATCTGGACTGTTGATTCATTGAGATCATGGACCATCGATCAGGGTTGATGAAGATCATGAGTTTGTAGCGCCTTTTAGCACAACCTGTGGTCACCATGTGTGGTCACATGGAGGAAGGACCTAGTGCAGATGAGCTCCACCTCATAATTTTGGGGATCGTTTCTGGGAATGTCGAGACACATGGTCACACGAATGCCAAACTGCCGAAAGCCAAAATGCCGAAATGAATACAAGATCCCTTGGAATCAATCCAACAGTGCAAGTGAATTTGAACAATATCGGAGGGCTACTGTAGCACGACACAATATAACTTCCAGAAACCACTGATGGTCTCAGCCATAGGACTCGAAAAAACTTTGGGATGATTGACAGAGAAGGTGAATATCCTCTGGGAATATTCAAGAGGGATGAAGATGTTCGTGGAGGCAATTGACAGCTGGATGAGGATTGAGGCATGTAACTGAAATAGAGAAGGTGAGCTCGACTGTCACAGAGAAGACCAAGAGTCTTGAACTGCCAGAGAGGCTAAGGAATCTCTGCATAACAACTAGTGATGATAGACGCAGGGGTTGAACTGCCAGAGAAGCTGAAAATTCACGATGATGATCACGCAGAGCACTCGAGAGGTGGAGGAATTTGGTGTGGAGTGAGCATGAAGAGGCATTGCAAATATTGCATGCACAAAGACAACAGAGACTATAAGAATGCTGAAAAAAGAAGATAGAGGGGTTGTTGTCGTGGGAAAAATTCAACTATGAGCAAGGAGGCAGAGCGCAGGAGCAGAGATGCATGCTAGAGGAAGGTTGCATCAAAGGGATATGGTGCAGAGAGTATAAAAGGTAGAAGAACAGAAAGTGCAAGGGGCATGCATAAGGCACTGATGTAGACAGGACAGAGGAGCATAATAGAACAACAACAGGGCTGGTAAGCCATTGAATAATTTTATATCGTTGTAGTAAGTTTCAGTAACAAAGAATTTATTATTCAGGGTGGTTGGGAGGAGCTAGGGAGGACTGGTGTCCTCAAAGTTTCAAGTGGGTGCTTTAACATAGGGAGTTGGTGCTTCCTTCTAGTTGGTGCTAGAGAAACCAGGGAGTTGGTGCTTCCTTCTAGTTGGTGCTAGAGAAACCAGGGAGTTGGTGCTTCCTTCTAGTGGGTGCTAGAGAAAACAGAGAGTTGGTGCTCTCAGCAAGTTGTAACTTGCAAAACTGAGGTTGTAGCCTCATTATGAGTTGGTGCTCATATGTATGATACTGTAAAGAATGTAACTATTACTTATCATATAAAGAAAAAGAGGTTTTAACCCTGCATGGGTTTCCTCAAGAAATATCTGTCTCTGTGTTTCTCATATATGTGAATGATGTTGAAAGTGCCCTTGTTTATTTCCCTGCATTATTGTGATCATCATTCAGTGTCTCTACAAAGAGTTTAAAAGAACCATAATTGTTTAAGCATAGTAACAACTGATTCACCCCCCCCTCACAGTTGTCCAACAATTGGTATCAGAGCCGCCCCCTTTTATCTAAGGGTAGATCCTAGAGCTTAAACATGTCAAGCCATGAAGGAAATTCAACCAATAAGTCCCCTCTGTTCAATGGAACTGCCAAAGAAATGTGGGACAAACTCATTAACAGTTATGAGGGTAATGAGAAGGTAAAGGATGCAAAGCTTCAAACCTACAGAATACAGTTTGAACAGCTGGAGATGAAGGAAGATGAAACTATTGGAAATTACTTTCTGAGAATAGAAGAAATGGTAAATGCAATGAAGGAACTTGGTGAAACAATTGGGGAGCCTTCTTTAGTTCAGAAAATCTTGAGATCTCTCCCAAATAGGTTCAACCCGAAGGTCTCTACTATAGAAGAACTTAATGATCTAAAAACCTTGCAGTTTGATCAACTTCTAGGAATAATGACAAACACTGACTGCATATGAAATGAGAATAATTAAAGATAAACCCACTTCCAGAGAAGCATCATTTAAAGCAGACAAGAATGAGGATTCTGAGCCCGATGAAATTGAAGAAAAATTTGTGAAGAGACTAAAGAAGGTATCAGGCAAATACAAAGGTAAATCGCCTTTCAAATGATTTAACTGTGGAAGGATAGGTCATTTTGCAAATAAATGTCCACACAAGAAACATGATCAGAACTATGAAGGTGAAGAGAAGCACAAATCTAGGAGATTTGATAAAAAGAAAAGTTTATGTGTAAACAATTATGACTCCTCAGAAGACACCGATAGTGACTCTTCCTATGAAGTTAAGGTAAATGACTTCATGCTTATCGCCAAAGAGAGTTATGATAATAAAATCATAGGCAGTGATGAGAATGATGAAGAAGTTGTGGTTGACATGGAAGGAGAACTGATCAGTGCATTGGAAGAGATTGCCAGACTAAGAATCAAGAATAGAAAGCAAAGACAATTGTTGATACAGTTAGAGAAAGACATTCAAGAACCTGGTGAAGACCTTGTCCTACTAAAACTAGAATTGGAAGAGGAAAAGAAAATCGAAGAGATTATGAAACAACAGCTATCAGAAAAGAAGACAAGATGTGAATAATTAGAACAAGAAGTAGTGAAAACAAGGAAATAAATGGAGAAATTTCAAGCCTTGTATAATCAGAATCTGTCAAGTATCAAAGCCTCAGAAGGATTAGCCACCATTCTGAATCAGCAGAGGAATCCAAAGCTGAAAACTGGTTTGGGTTATGAAGAGGGATCAAGTAGTGGGAAGCCAAGAAATGAAAAACCCATCAAGCTTGTCAAAAGTACAACCAATGACAGTAACAAGTCTGCAGAAACAAAGGAAGACAATCAGTCACCCAGGATGAGTAAAGAAAAAGGTGCCAGGATTGAATCTATAGAACGAAGAAACAATGCTTTCTCTACTGGAAGACGTCAACAGCAAGAAAGAAATCGATTTGCTCAAAGAAGGCAACCATTTTCCAGATACAAATAATTTTTCTATGGCTATTGCTTCTACTGTTCTAATTTTGGTCACAAAGCTGTAAATTGTTCCTTAAGACTTAGACATGAGCAATTAAGATTTCAAAGGAATAAATACTTCCCACAACAAAGAATGATACAGTTAAGTAATAATCCTTCACGGACTGCAAATTGCCAAATTAAGTCTGGACACATACATCTAAGGAGGCCAAGAAATAATCAACAGTCAATAAGTAGGCAACACTGCAACATTAAGTTTAACTTATTGAATAATGAGGTTGAATGCTACACCTGTCATAACTTTGGACATAAATCTATTGAGTGTCGGTTAAGGAACTATGAACCAGATTCGAAATCCCCTGCTGAAAATGCCAAGTTTTGGAAGAAGAAGGAAAGTAACAAGTGTGGATTAGTATTGTCTTCTCAACGAAAAGTGAACCCTTGGTATATAGATAGTGGGCACTCCAAACACATGACGGGAGACAAAGGAAAGTTTCTATCTCTAAGTGAAAGCAAATCAGGAAGTGTAACCTTTGGAAATGATGCTCCAGGGAAAATAAAAGGCAAAGGGATGGTGAGCTTAAGTAATGGAAAAGGAAAAGCC
>ML833949.1:36135-50572 GCA_009831015.1 Picea engelmannii | reverse complement strand
TTCATTTATGTCCCTACGCATTTCTTCACCTTCATCAAGAGTCCAAGTAGGATTTTCTGGAGGCTTATTTGGTGTAGAAGTTCCCTTTTTTGGTGGCATGTTGGCCAAGTATCACTTTTGAACCTTGATTTTGAGGTGGCTCTGCTAGACAATATTTCTTTTGTTGTATCTCCCAAGTTTCAGCGCTTCTGGGTATGAAACTTTATTTTATGTAGTTCTCTGATATTTCTTCTCTACAATGCCATAGGTCTAATCAAAATTGGATGTGCCAAGTGGAATTTATGATAACTTCCCCACAACTTGTCTATTTTTGTCCTTTCCGGGATATCTCACTTGTATAGCATGCCCCACACAAAATAATTGATATAAAATTCTAAAACTCCCACCATAAATACTAAATATTGTCCACGATCCAATGAAACCAGTCCCACTCAATTTTGATACTCTAGGAAGAAGTTATGATTGTTTTACCTGGAACACCTTCTTGAGACTAGTCAGATACCCTATCTTACACAGGGTGTATCTACAAATTTGAGATGACCCAAAAGATGAACCTTTTACCATAGATACCTTATTGATTTTTGTAAATAGCCTCCAAATATCATGGTATGAAACATTATGGAAAAAAATTTATAGCGAAAATGTCGCAATGACTCATTTCAGGATGATTCCAGAACCCTATCTTGTACAGGCTATATCTATGAAAGTATGAGGCCTCAAGAGATGAATTTTGAAGCCAACGTACATTGATCCTTCTACTAAATATCCTCCAAACCATTCCTTCTGAAACATTGTAGAAAAGAAGTTATAGCAAAAATTCCAAGGTGTCTCAGATGTAGCAGCGAAACCCCAAGACCTTGAGCTTTGATACCATATGTTAAGAACCAAATATCAATATAGCATAGAAAATCCTTAGAAGAAGTACTCAACGCCTTGAAAAAGAGAGAATTTCAGATAATAAACCTCTTTGAGGGGGCAACCTCCTTTTACCCCACTTAAATGTTCAAGTACAAGATGATTCAAAATGAAAATGTCTCCTTGGTATATATAGGAGATGAAGAGGTATAATTACAACTAATGGCCTAAAGCTGACATAAATAAAATAATATTACTAATCTAATACTCCCCAATTAAGGGGTAGTGATCCAATATTAGGGCTTAACATACTACCTCTGTTTTACAAGCTCCAACTTGTTTGAGAGCACCAACTCTCTGGTTTCTCTAGCACCCACTAGAAGGAAGCAAGAACTCCCTAACTATTCTAGCACCAACTGGATGGAAGCACCAACCTCTATTCACACAGGCACCAACCTGTATAACAGAGAACAAGTGTTCTCCCTTACACCACCCTACCACCCTGGTTTTTCTGGCTGCAACCAGATGGAAGCTACAACTCCCTGTGTTCAAGCACCCACTTGAACCTCTGAGGACAACAATCCTCCCTATCACCTCCCTACCACCCATATTACAAATAAATGATTGAATAACCAACAACATAGATAAATCAATTCTTACCACTTCTTCATTGTTCTTCAATTCTTCTCTGCTACACTATTCTTCTTCTCTGTTCATACTTGTCTTGACTTGTTGTCTCTTTCTAACAGTTCTTTCTCTATCCTTCTCATGTTCTTCGATATGTGCACATTCTGCTCTCTTCACCTTTTCTCTTCTGTTCAACTTATGTTCCTTATCTCTGAGCTTTCTTCACACTATGCATACTGTAATTTTACCTTTCTACAGTTCAACTCATTTTTCAGTTAGAACAGCCAACTACACACGATCACATTATGTTTCTTTTATCCACTTCCCTCTTTAGTTACACCTCGAATCTCCTTGGGAAAAAATGCCTCAGCAACTGAATCACCAACCATCCAAGAACCATGATTCTGTTTTGCTAACTAAATCATAACTGAACAACTAATCATGAAAAGAAACAATAACCCTTTGATCATATTCTTGATTAACCTGCATCATTGGATTATAAATGATGGGTCTCACGCTTACTCCATATGCCTACTGGTTGTTACCACGGGCCTAAATAAAATTCCTTTTTCATTTCACATTTCGTCAATTCTTGTGATGAGATATCTTGACGCTCCATGTCGCGATCCCTGAAACTCCAAAAAATGAGCTTAGCTAGACTAGCTGCTTCCCTTCTTGTGACCAGATGCTTATCCACAAAGCACTTCGCAATTCGCAACTTCAGGACTCCTATGATGAATGGTCTCAACTCTTCATGTTGTGATCACCGAAACTCCAAAATGGAGTTTAGCTCCACTAGATTCTTCCCCTCACGTGACCACCAGTGGTGACCACAGGCTATGCCAAAAGGCATTTCGCAATTTCACATTTTGGAATTTCGTGATTTCGCATGTCACAAATTCCTGTTGTGAGGCATCTCGACTCTCCAAGTCACGATATCCAAAATGGAGTTTAGTTGTTAGCACCTTCCTCCAACTCAATGATGTGACCACAGCCTATGACCACTCGCTAATCATTTGAGCGCTTCTCTCTTCAAATCAACGGTCCACGATCCATGGTGATCGGACAACTATCCTCCACCCCGGAACTTCATCTTTCGAGACTTTGGGGGAGAGTTGATGCTAAAACTCCTAAAACTAAATTCTTGGAATGACATCACTCAATCATGTGTCGTGATCTGTGTGTCTACCACGTGTCACTCAGAATTGTGATTTCCAGGTTCTTGAAATGCCAAATCAACTTAACACTTGTCCTTATATGATTACGCCACGTGTCCTTTCTAACATAGGCTGCCAACTGTCCTTGCTGACATGGTCTGCTACATTCACCTCCTGGGTATGATGGCCCAGATTTTTCCTTGATCCAACGACTAGGATTATTTCATGATTTCGTATATCGCGAGTTCGAGAGGTTAGGGAACCCCATTCCTTTGACTTTCTAGTCAGGGAAATGACGATCTTTTGCCACGTTTCCTATGGACCCAATAGTCCAAATCTTATTGTGATTTCGAAACTTCACGGGCCTTTGTCGTGTCTGATCAATGGTCCAGATCAATCCTCGATCTGACGGCTAGTATTATTTCACGATTTCGCATATTGCGAGTTAAAGAGGTTAGAGCACTCCTTCCTTTGACCTCCTAGTCAATGAAATGTTGATCTGTAACCACATGTCCTTCCCGAAGATGGACGGTCCTCCTGCTTTCAGGATTTTGTAAGCCCGCTTCACCTTGCCCTTTAAAGAACGTGCAGTTTCTCCTAGATCCAACATTGGTTGGACCTCGGGGTCAGATCTGATGCATGAGATCTATTCTCTTCTACTGCGTGCTCCTCCTATCTGAATTCAGATTTGATGGTCATCGGGAAATCTAAATGGGATCCAATGATCACTGTTGAACTTTCTATTTCCATGCCATTATCATTGCACTGTTGATCATGATATTTTCCATCAATGACAAACACACATACTTTTCTTTTGTCTGAAAACATGCCAACAATCTCCCCCTTTGGCATTAATGGAAACCCCTTGAAGAACATCCAACTATACCATTGTATAATCCTTGAAATTACCACACTTTCTCCCCCTTTGAAATCAATGTCAAAGAAGAAACATGCTCCCCCTGAGTTGTTGCAGTACATACTCCCCCTGTCAACTATGAGTAGCTTAGAAATACAACAGATATTCAATAAGGACTCCCCCTGACCAGGTGAACAGATTAGACGAAAGAAGTTATAACCCCCAACTTTTGACGAAGATATCCAAAAGGGGTTATTGCTAACGGTTTAGTAAAAATATCAACTATCTGTTCTATGGAAGAGATATAATTCAGCTGAACAACTCTGTTTGTAACTTGTTCTCTGAGAAAATGGTATTTTATTGGGATATGCTTAGTCTTGGAATGAAGGACAAGATTCTTGGAGATACTAATGGCACTAGTGTTATCACAATGAATTGTAATCGGATCAGTATAATTTACCTTCAAATCTACGAGAGTTTGAATCATCCATAGAATCTGATTGCAGTAAGTAGTAGCAGCAATGTACTCTGCTTTTGTAGTCGATAAGGAAATAGATCTCTGCTTCTTACTAATCCATGATACCAACAAGTCACCCAGGAAGAATGCACCTCCACTGGTGCTCTTTCTCTCATCCACATAGTTTGCCTAATCTGCATCTGAATAAGTAGTTAACTAAAAATTCTGATTTCTGGGATACCACAGACCATAAGTTATTGTTCCCTTCAAGTTTTTGAATATCCTTGTGATAGCTACCAAATGACTTTGTTTAGGAGCAAACTGATAATGACCTACCATTCCAACAACTTTCATTATATCAGGACAAGATGTTGTGATGTACAAAAGGTTATCTATCATAGAGAGATATGTCATTTGATAAACATCCAGTGAAATATCATATTTACTGAGCTTTCAACCAAACACCATAGGTGTGCTAACAGAAGAGGAATCCTCCATCTAAAATTTATTCAACATCTCTTTCAAATATTTTTCTTAAGAGATAAATATTCCTGGAGAACTCTGATTTACTTGTAAACCAAGAAAATATGACCGTTCTCCTATCATGGACATCTCAAATTCTATTTGCATAGAGTTAGCAAACCACTGGACAGATGATTCATTAGTACAACCAAAAATAATGTCATCTA
The DNA here is from genome assembly GCA_009831015.1 of Picea engelmannii. Taxonomy (NCBI): domain Eukaryota; kingdom Viridiplantae; phylum Streptophyta; class Pinopsida; order Pinales; family Pinaceae; genus Picea; species Picea engelmannii. The sequence goes on along the minus strand of ML833949.1, from coordinate 45,931 downwards.
CATAAACCAAAACAACTAGTAAATTATCACCTTCAGACTTAATGTAGAGATTGTTGTCAAGAGTACCCTTCTTGAACCCTTTGTCTTGTAAAAATTTGTCCAATCTATAATATCAAGCTCATGGTGCTTGTTTTAGTCCATATAAGGCCTTCTTCAGCTTGCAAACATAATTAGGATTATCTGCCAATGGGAATCCTTCAGGTTGCTCCATATATACTTATTCCTCTAGATCTCCATTAAGAAATGTTGACTTAACATCCATCTGATAAACTTTAAAGTTCTTATGACATCAATAAGCAAGAAACATTCTGATGGATTCCAATCTTTCCACTAGTGAAAAAGTTTCATCAAATTCCTGACCTTCAACTTGTGCATACCCTTTACAGACCAATATGGCTTTATTTCTAACAACTTTTCCTTTTTCATTCATTTTATTCTTGAACACCCATTTGGAACCTATTACATTCTTATCTTCAGTTCTAGGGACAAGCTCCCAAGTTTTGTTCTTCTCAATCTAATCAAGCTCTTCATTCATAGCTCTAATCCAATCATCATGTTGGTTGGCTCATCAAAATTTTTAGGTTCAGTCATAGATAAAAAAGAAACATGAGATTGTTCTGAGTCTTTAATCAATTTCCTTCTTGTCTGAACTCCTTTATTTATATCTCTAATTATCTGATTTTCAAGATGATTCTTTCTAACAATTATGAGAGGTGATTTTGCTTCTTTATGATGATTTGTGTCAGTCGGAGTATTCGTATCTTCATCTGATTCAGATTCTTCTCTTCCTGATCCTTGGTCCTGTTCATCTTCATATTCAACTATATCTTCTGTCCTTGGATCAACACTGCTTACATTTCTGACTGGGATTTCTTCATCAACTTTTATGTCTATACAATCAACAAGTTTATGTAGTCTCTTATTGTAACATCTGTACCCTTTATTGTTTGTATCATAACCCAAGAAGATACTTTCATCAGCCCTGTCATCATATTTGCAATATTTTCATCATTGTTCTTGATATAACATTTACTCCCAAAGACCTTAAAATGCTTGATTGAAGCAGGTCTTTCAGACCATAGTTCATAAGGAGTCTTGTCACTGTGTGGTCTGAGATGTTCTTTGTTAAGGATATGAACAGCTGTATGAATTGCTTCTACCCAATATGTATGAGATATGTTCCTTTCATTCATCATTGATCTTGCCATTTGTTGTACTGATCTATTCTACCCCTCAACAACTCCATTTTGTTGTGGAGTTCTTGGAATAATGTATTCTTGTTTGATCCCATGTTTATCATAGAACTCTTTGAATTTCCATGAACTAAACTCTCCTCCTTTATCAGACCTTACTGCCTTCAATCTTTTTCATGTTTGATTCTCAGTCAGAGCCTTAAACACTTTGAATTTTTCAAATGCTTTAGATTTTTCCTTTAAAAAGGAAACCCACGTTAGTCTAGAATAATCATCAATAATCAAAATAAAATAGTTTTCTTTTCCTGTAACTTCTTTTCTTGATGGTCCACATAAATCCATATGTACTAACTGGAGAGGTTTTTTTGTTGAAGAAATTTTTTAGATTTGAACTGAGTGGGAGTAAGCTTTCCTATCTAGCAAGGTTTACAAACAGGGTCGAATGGCTTTGATATCTTTGGAAGATCTTTTACTGCCCCATTGTTTCTGAGCTTGATTATATGATCAAAATTTAGGTGTCCAAGTCTCCTATGCCACAACCAACTTTCATCATATTTTCTTAAGTGGCATTCTTCTTTTTCTTCATTTAACACATAGACATTATTTTCAGTTCTTATCCCTTTTGCAACCAGTTGTCCTGAACTCAAAGACTTTATTTTACAGTCTTTAGAAGTAAAAACAACTTCACATCCTTTGTCACAAACTTGATTGACACTTAGTAGATTATGTTTCAGACCATCTACAAACAACACATCTTGAGATTTTCCTTTTCCATTACTCAGGCTTACCACTCCTTTACCTTTTATTTTTCCTGGTGCATTGTTTCCAAAATTTGCATTCCCTGATTTATTTTCACTTAAAGTTAGAAACTTACTTTTGTCTCCAGTCATATGTTTGGAACATCCACTATCAATATACCAAGAATTCTTTTGTTTTGGGGCTGATAACACTAGTCCACATATGTCATCTACTTTCTTCTTCCAAACCTTGACATTTTCAGCAGTGGGGATCAAATCTAGCTTGTAATTCATTAATCGAAAATCTGCAACTTTATGTCCATAATTACGATAGATGTAACATTTTGGTTCACTGAATAGAAGATCATAGAGATTTTTATGCTCATAACTATTGTTATTCTTAACCTACATCATTTTTCCATCCATCGTATGATTTATAGTTTGAGGTTGTTTGTTGCTTGGTTGTCTCGATCTTTGTTGTGGAAGATGGTTATTCGTTGAATATCTTGATTGTTCATATATAAATCTTATAGAACAATTTATAGCTTTGTGACCAAAATTAGAGGAGAAAAAACAATAACCATAGAAAAAACCTTTGTACCTTGAAAAAATCTGTCTTCTTTGAGGAGGTCAATTTATTTCATGCCAATAATTTCTCTGATCTACAGATTCGGTTCTGGTACTTTTTCTTTCATTCCTTCTCGGTGGTTGATTCTCTTTCTTTGTTTCTGCAAAGTGACTGTTGTCAATGTTTGAGGATTTGACAAACTTGATGGGTTCTGTATTACTTGAATGATTACTACTTGATCCTTCTTCATAGCCCAAGCTAGCTTTCAACTTTGGATTCCTTTGCTAATTTAGAATGGAAGTTAATTCTTCTAAGGCTTTAATACTCGACAGATTTTGGTGATACAATGCCTTAAAATTCTCCATTTCTTTTCTGGTTTTTACTATCTCTTCTTCTAAGGCTTCACACTTTGATTTCTTCTCTGATAACTATTGTTTTAGAATTTGTTCTATTTTATTTGCCTCTTCTAACTCCACTTTTAGTAGAGCAAAGTCTTCATCAGGTTTTTTATCATTCATTTTAAACTGCATCAACAACCATTTTTGTTTTCTCTTCTTACATTTGATTCTGTCAATTTCTTCCAAGGCACTGATTAATTCACCTTCCATATCCACCACAACTTCTTCATCATCCATTTCACCTCCTAACTATTCATTATCAAGATCTCCCATGGCCATAAGCACAAAATCATTCACTTTGTCTTCAGAGGATGAATCACTACCTATGTCTTCTAAGGAGTCATTATTTTTTGCACACAAACTTTTCTTTTTACTATATTTCTTAAATTTATATTTATTTTCATCATCAGAGTTCTAGTCCTTTTTCTGATGAAGACACTTATATGAAAAATGACCTATCTTACCACAAATAAAACATTTGAAGGGGAGCTTGCCTTGATATTTTCCTGATCCTTTCTTTAACATTCTCACAAATTTTGCCTCAATATCATCTAATTCTGAATCAGTATTCTTGTCTGCTTTAAAAGATGCTTCTCTAGTAATGGATTTATCTTTTCTAATTCCGATTTCATATGCAATTAGAGTTACTAGGATTTGATCAATGGATGGAGTTTTAAGATCATTTAGTTCTTCTATTGCAGAGACTTTTGGATTAAATTTATCAAGCAAAGATCTTAAAATCTTATGAACTAAGAATGATTCTTCAAACTTCTCACCAAGACCCTTCATGGCATTCACAAGTTCTTCAACTCTTAAAAAATATTTGCTAACTGTTTCATCTTCATTCATCTTTAGTTGTTCAAATTTCAATATATATGTTTGAAGTTTGGCATCTTTTACTTTCTCATTTCCTTCATAGATGCTAATAAGTTTATCCCACATTTCTTTGGAAATTTGAAGATGCGTCACCTTTACAAACTCAACTTCTACAAGTCCATTCAAGATAGCATTCATTACCTTAGAATTAAAGCTAAATTCTAACTTATCATCCTCAGAAGCTAGCACAACAAGCTTTATGTATCCAGTCTCTACTACATCCCAAACATAAGCACCTAAGGCCATTATGTATGTTCTCATTCTAACCTTCCAGAAGGCAAAATTTGTTTCATCAAACAGAGGAGGCTTAGTGACTGAAGTCCCTTCATGACTTGTCATGTTTAAGCTTAAAAATATACCTTTAGATAAAAGGAACCCACTCTCATACCAATTGTTGAAATTACTAAGACAAATGAGAGGGGGGGTGAATCAGTTGTTACTGTGTTTAAACAATTTTGAGTCAAATAAACCATTTTTAATCTTTCTCCAACTGACCATCAATATTATACAACATATGGACAACATAAATAGTGAGCATCACTCACACATAAGATATACACAAAGACATATTTTCACGAGGAAACCCATAAAGGGAGAAAACCTCTTCTTATTCGAAATGATAGGCAGTCTTTTAAGTTTTGTACATCATCTATAATTGAGCACCAACTCAATGTGAGGCTACTACCTCTGTTTTACAAGCTCCAACTTGTTTGAGAGCACCAACTCTCTGGTTTCTCTAGCACCCACTAGAAGGAAGAAAAAAATCCCTAACTGTTCCAGCACCAACTGGATGGAAGCACCAACCTCCAGTCACAGAGGCACCAACCTGTATAACAGAGAACAACTATTCTCCCTTGCACCACCCTGCCACCCTGGGTTTTTTGGCTACAACCAGATGGAAGCTACAACTCCCTGTGTTCAAGCACCCACTTAAACCTATGAGGACAACAGTCCTCCATAGCACCTCCCTACCACCCTTATTAGAAATAAATGATTGAATAACCAACAACACAGATAAATCAATTATTACCACTTCTTCATTGTTCTGCAATTCTTCTCTACTACACTATTCTTCTTCTCTATTCATACTTGGCTTGACTTGTTGTCTCTTTCTATCTCTTCTTTCTCTATCCTTCTCATTCTCTTTGATATGTGCACATTTTTCTCTCTTCACCTTTTCTCCTCTATTCAGATTCTGTTCCTTATCTCTGATCTTTCTTCACACTGTGCATATTGTAATTTTACCTTTCTATAGTTCAACTCATTTTTCAGTCAAAACAACCAACTACACATGATCACACTATGTTTCTTTTATCCACTTCCCTCCTTAGTTACACCTCGAATCTTCTTCGGCAAAAATGCCTCAGCAACTGAATCACCAACCATCCAAGAACCATGATTTCGTTCTGCTAACTGAATCATCACTGAACAGTTAATCATTAAGAGAAACAATAACCCTTTGATCATATTCCTGATTAACCTACACCATTGGATTATAAATGATGGGTCTTACGCTCACTCCATATGCCCACTGGTTGTGACCACGGGCCTAAATAAAATTCCTTTCACATTTCACATTTCGACAATTCTTGTGATGAAATATCTTGACACTCCATGTCACGATCCCTGAAACTCTGAAAAAGGAGCTTAGCTAGACTAGCTCCTTCCCTTCTCGTGACCATTGGTGGTGACTAGGTGCTTATCCACAAAGCACTTTTCAATTCGTAACTTCAGGACTCCTATGATTGTGTATTCTTCACCAAAACTCTCAAATGGAGTTTAGCTCCACTAGATTCTTCCCCTCATGTGACCACTAGTGGTGACCATAAGCTATGCCAAAAGGTGTTTCACAATTTTGCATTTCAGCATTTTGCAATTTTGCATGTCACAAATTCCTGTTGCGAGGCATCTCAACTCTCCAAGTTGTGATCTCCGAAATGGATTTTAGTTGTTATCACCTTCCCCCAACTCTCGATGACGTGACCACAACCTATGACCACTCACTAATCATTTGAGTGCTTCGCTCTTCATATCAATGGTCTACGATCTATGGTGATCGGACGGCTATCCTCCACCCTGAGACTTTAGCTTTCGGGACTTTGGGGGAGATTTGATGCTAAAACTCCTGAAACTAAATTCCTGAAATGACGTCACTCGATGATGTGTCATGATCCATGTGTCTTCCACATGTCACTTAGAATTGTGATTTCCAGGTTCCTAAAATGCCAAATCAGCTTGACACTTGTCCTTATATGATTGTGCCACATGTCCTTTCTGATGTAGGTTGCCACCTATCCTTGCTGCCATGGTCTGCCACATTCGCCTCCTGGGTATGATGGCCCAGATTTTTCCTTGATCCAACGACTAGGATTGTTTCATGATTTCACATATCGTGAGTTCGAGAGGTTAGGGAACCCCGTTCCTTTGACTTTCCAATCAGCAAAATGACGATCTTTTGCCACTTTTCCTATGGACCCAATGGTCCAGATCTTATCATGATTTTGAAACTTCAAGGGCCTTCGTCGTGTCTGATCAACGGTCTAGATCAATCCTCGATCCGACGGCTAGAATTATTTCACGATTTCGCATATCGTGAGTTAGAGAGGTTAGAGCACTCCTTCCTTTGATCTCTCAGTCAGCAAAATGATAATTTGTAACCACGTGTCCTTCCCGAAGATGGATGGTCCTCCTGCTTTCAGGATTTTGTAAGCCCGCTTCACCTTGCACTTTAAATAACATGCAGGTTCTCCTGGATCCAATGTCGGTGAGACCTCAGGCTCAGATCTAATGCATGAGATATGTTCTCTTCTACTACGCGCTCCTCCTATCTAAATTCATATATGACAGTCATCGGGAAATCTAAATGGGATCCAATGATCATTATTTATCTTCATTGTTGAACTTGTCATTTCCATGCCATTATCGTTGAATTTTTATCACGATCTTTGCCATCAATGACAAACACGAATACTCTGCCTCTGTCTGAAAACATGCCAACAATAAATAGTAATAAAATCAAAATTTACTATACCATTTTGATTTTTACCCAAATAGTGCAATTTGGACCAAAATACCTCCAAGATTCAAATGGAAATTGTGGGAGCATGGAGCAACGAAATCACAAACCGTCTGGATTAGGTAACTCTACTTCTCATCCTCTTAAAATTTAGTGGATTACATTTTTGAATTAGGTTCCAATTTTTTAGTCATTGAGGGCGTAACATATGGATTTCGGTATACGCGGGTTGGCTTTGTTTAGGTCACATATACAACAAGGTATATGCTATTGTGTGAACCATAGGGGGCATATATTAAGCCCTACAAGTGGCTGTATGCAAAGGAAGTCGCGTATAGGCACACAAATGACTAAAAAGGAAGGTTTTAACTCAAACTTTGGTTTGTCTTTTGCAGGATGGTTCTTGAATGAAGAGAGAGAGAACATGAGGAGGTTGATGTAGTTATGGATGGAGATCCAGTGGCTCAAGCATCTCTTAAAATATGTGTCTTTCATAATTTTTTGGCTCTCAAAAGAATGAGCGCCCAAGTGAGGTTGTTGGAGATGTTGGTGAGTTATTGGGACCCTGATAGCGAAAGATTTATCCTCGATGGAAAACCATCGAGGATAGAAGTAGAGGATATCTACTTCTTGACTTTTCTATAATGCCGAGGAGAGGTTGTAAACCTCAATTCATGCGAATCAGGGAGTGGGATGAAGATCGAGGAGTATATTGATGCCCACTATGTAGCGGGGACTCCCAAGGTGGGAAGTCAAATCCATATCCGGGCAATAAATAACCTCAGCCTGAAGATCATTATGCTTGTATTGACCAAGATCACAGGTTCAACCTCATTGCACCAGGCATCAAGGCCGCTCATGTTTTATGCAGTGTAGTGTGTGAGACCAATATCTATGAATGGTGTACCTCACTACTGACCAGCATGAAAGGTCAGTTGACAGAGTGAAAACAAGGGGGTAAGTGCAACTTTGGGTTTTCCTCTCTTCTATACAGTTTCTTTTTTGAGTGGGTTCTAGGTCTAGGACCTAGAGTGGAGATCCTTCCTAGAGGACTGTGCAATCTAGCCATGGCGTAGTGGACAGAGGTCATGAGATGGGAGGGGGGAGGTAGGGTGGCGACACCCTACAACGAGGATTTTTTCTTCTGGTGTTGGCGACAAGTCATCGCTCTGGATGACTATCCCTATGTGGGGATTGACTTTAGAGGAGATCCAGATATGCCACTTCCACAAGGGGCAGACTACAATGACATAGGTAAAATGTTTTTAAATATTTCTTTTTTTTTATTTTTGTATTATGAGACAAAAATATTTTTGGGTGGTTTTTAAGTATTAACTAGACACTTGTGTGATGCAAATGTGGGTTCGTGATGGCCAGAGGGTTTACCTCGACATCGAAAGAGGCATCTAGGTGATGAGGGATTGGGAGGAGAATCCGATAGAGTCTTACAAAATGTGCAAGGTAACATATCTCGTTTTGACGCAGAGGATTCCAATGGTTCAGGTAGAGGATCTACCTGAAGCCATGCAATGACAGGTGGTGGGTGTACCTAGAGCATGGGTATGAATTTTTCGACGTCTCGAAAACATCATGGTTTTCTATCATAACACACATCTGGTGCCACATGAGTAGATGTCATGGGATCTATATATCGGTCGTATATGTGTATTGAGGATTTTAGCCCCAAATTTTTAATATAAACACCATATTTTTTGAAATATATAAAAAAGGATCTTCGTCTTTACTTATATTTTACCATGTGTACATTGATTTAATGGTTTTATTTTCTTTATTAATGTGACAAATGTCAATCTAAAACATTGTTGGAAGATTGGTTGTTGTCATTGATGTCAACCCTAGTCAAGGGTTTTGGACCACAAGATTGATAAAGGTATTTGGACATGAAGGACAACGCACATTCATATACAACACCCATGAATGGATAGTATACATCATGTTGTTTCCAGTGGTATGTGGCACATTACATGGATCCTCATGGTTGAGGAGAAATGAATTTTTGAAGATGACAAAGTGAATTGAAGAAGGAAGTACATGTAGGCCCTGAAGATAATTAAAAAAAAGAATTACAAAATAAGAAAGTGTCAAGTCGGATCTAATGTTAAAATGAAGTGACATAAATGGTATAAATAAACATCATTATACATTCATTTTGATACAAGTCGAATTTCAGAGAAAATAAGAAGTAAAGAAGGCCGGATTTCAAGGGAGGATGAAGTCTTTTGGTGATGTGTTCTAAGGTTTGTTATTTTCAGGTCATCTTACCATTTTTTCTATAACTTTTTTTCTAGAATGATTCAGATGGTGAAATATCTATGGTATTGAGAATATATATGAAGGTACCTCTGGTAAAAATTTCATATTTTGACTTGCTATAATTATGGAGATAGACTCTATGGAAGATAGGGTTTGTGACCATTCCTTAAGCTAGTCAATAAATAGGTGTTTTGGGTAAAACAATCATAAATTATTCATAGAGAATCCAAATGACGTGGGACAAATTTCATTGGAAAGAGTACAGATTGTAGTTTCTTTTTTGTGAGTTTTAGAATCGTATGTTAAATATTGAGCATGGGGAATTATGTACAAGTTTGGTCTCCTGAATAGACCAGAATTGAATAAAGTCTACCATTCTTTCTATAACTTCTTTTTGGGGAGGATTCAAGGAGTGAAACTTGGAGGATTTTCAGAGAATACTTTGAGTAATATTATATACAGGATCATAGTACTCTAAGAATTGAAGAATTATAGAAATTGAAGAAGTCTTAGGAAGCATTATCAGGTTTTATGTGATGATTGGTTGATGGTGATGATTTAATGTAAAGTTTTATTATCTCTCATATATTCTTGGTTGGAAGGAAGGGGAAAGGATGGAGAGCTCAAATCTCTCTTGATATTGGAGGATTGTATCTTCCTCTTGGAGGTTTATCCCTCCCTTTACATTTGGAAGCTGTAGCTACCTTTGGAAGTCATTACTTCCCTTGAACAAT
>ML833949.1:22734-36085 GCA_009831015.1 Picea engelmannii | reverse complement strand
AAGTCATTACTTCCCTTGAACAATAACTATTGATTATTTCTCATATATTGTGCATGGTGTATTGTGGTGTATTGGTGTAACTCTTATACTATTGTTCATTGCTCATTGGATATAGTTGAATGGTTTAAGTATAAGTTAAAAAAAAAAAATTGTACTTGATACTGATTCACCCCCCTCTCAGTATCAACAATTGGTATCAGAGCGGCTTACCTTTAGTACAGTTTAACCACTGGAAGGAAGATCCTAAGAAGAAATGGAAGACAAAATTCCAAATGGGATTCCACCATTTGATGGAAGCAATTTTGAATACTGGAGTAATAGAATGGAAACTTACTTGAGAGATCTTGGGGCAAATGTTTGGTTCTCAGTTGCTTCAGGATACAATTCTTTGAAGAAACCAAAGACTACAGCTCAGAAGGAAGAAAAAAGGAGCAAAAAATTGGCAATAGATACCATCCTGGATGGATTGACAGATTCGGTGCAATACAAGGTGGGATCATGTGCATCATAAAAATATCTTTGGGACAAGATAAAATACCTTTATGTAAGGGAAGACGCAGAAGAAGAAGAATAAGAAGAAGTTGAAGCAAATTACAACATCTCAGATTTCAAAGAAGCAAATAGAGGTCAGTTCTTTTGCTTTAATTGTGAAGGAGTAGGTAATGTTGAATTTGAATGTCCTCATCCAAGGATCCAAAGAAATGACACTGAAGAAGAAAATTCCAATGAAGAAGAAAATCATGAAGAACAAATTATTCAACAAGAAAATGAGAATCTTAAAAAATTGAAGCATGTTGAGATTGAAAATAGCAATATCAAAGACACGCAAAGAAAACTAAGAAGTGAATTGGGTAGTTGTGAAAAGACAGTTGTAATCTTGAAGAAACAATTAGAAGACTTTGAGAAACTAACAGAAGAAACTATTTCCTTGAAAACTCTACTTAAAGAAGAATAGAGTAAGGAATGTCCAAATGAAGAACAAAGAAGAAGATTGTGTGAAACTTGAACAAGAAGTTGTCTCATTGAGGAAGAGCTTAAGAAACTTTCAAGTTCCAAAAGACTTAACACATCTTGTATGCATGGGTGAAACTTCATACAAAGAAGATGAAAATACCAACAAGAAGGTTGAAAAAAGAGCTACACAGACAGTTGATGAGAAGTGGACCAGGATACCAGAAAGAAGGAATGATTACAAAAGAGATGAGTATCCAAGAAGACCGCCTACCTTCAGGAATCAAAGAAGCTTCAATCAGTATGAAGGAAACTACAAAAGATTAGATCATGAACCCAGATGGACTACATCACAAAGAAGCCCACTTACTCCAAGGTATCAAAATTTCTTTTTTGGTCATTGTTATACTTGCAAATTTTTTGGACATAAGGCAATTAATTGCAGAATCAATGAAAGGAACACATACGAAAGAAACATGAATGGTGTAAATAGAAGATATGGAAATAATCATGGATTTGTCAACAGAAGTTATAATTCATTTTCCCCATTGATGGACAAAAATATTTCATGCTACAAATGTAATTATCTTGGTCACAAAGAATGAGATTGCAGATATATGAATGAAGATGTCCCTATGCCAACCACAGTATGGAGAAGGAAAGAGATTCCAAACAATGAAGATTGTCGAATAACATTGACCACTGAAGAATGTAAAGAAGAAGATGAATGGTACATATGTGGATGTTCTTCACACATGACCAGGGCTCAAGACAAATTCATCAGCTTGAAGAGAAAGGGTGGCAATGTTGCATTTGGATATGACTCATCTGCTAAAATACTTGGAGAAGGTGTAGTAGAGCTTGGAAGAAAAAATGTAAAAGAAAAGAATGTTATATTGATTGAAGACTTGAATCATAATCTACTCAGTGTTAGTAAAATGTGTGATCAAGGATACACTCTTACATTTGATTCCCAAAAATGTAAAATCAGAGAAAATAACTCAGGAATATTGGTTGCAACTGCAACAAGAAGACCGAACAACATATACATCCTAGACATGAAGAAGAGAGAGAAGACAGAATCCACAAAAAATGATTCTAAGGAAGAAAAAGTCCCAAAGACCAAAAATAAGGATGAAGTATTATTGAGTGCCACATGTTCAGGGGGAGAAGCCCCAAAGAAGAGAGTTACATTTTTCCATTAAACTCAGGGGGAGCAGACCTAACCTTTTCCATTGATGTCAAAAGGGGAGATAAATTGGGATCATGATGATAGGGGGAGCATGAGTGTTGCCATCAATGACAAAGGGGGAGATTGTTGGAATATTGGTTGTTGTCTTTGATGTCAACCCTAGTCATGGGTTTTGGACTGCAAGATTGATAAAGGTATTTGGACATGAAGGAAAATGCACATGCATATACAACACCCATGAATGGATAGTATACATAATGTTGTTTCCGATGGTATGTGGCACGTCACGTGGATCCTCATGGTTGAGGAGAAATGAATTTTTGAAGATGACAAAGTGAATTGAAGAAGGAAGTACATGTAGGCCCTGAAGATAATTAAAGAAAAGAATTACAAAATAAGAAAGTGTCAGGTCGGCCCTAATGTTAAAATGAAGTGACATAAATGGTATAAATAAACATCATTATACATTCATTTTTATACAAGTCTAATTTCAGAGAAAATAAGAAGTAAAGAAGGTCGGATTTCAAGGGAGGATGAAGTTTTTTGGTGATGTGTTCTAAGGTATGTTATTTTCAGGTCATCTTACCATTTTTTCTATAACTTTTTTTCTAGAACGATTCAGATGGTGAAATATCTATGGTATTGAGAAGACATATCAAGGTACCTCTGGTAAAAATTTGAGCTCTTGATTCGCTATAATTATGGAGACACACTTTGTGGAATATAGGGTTTGTGACCAGTCCTGAAGCTGGTCAATAAACAGGTGTTCCAGGTAAAAAAGTCATAACTTCTTCATTGATAATCCAAATGACATGGTACAAATTTCATTGGAAATAGTACATACTTTAGTTTCTTTTGTGTGAGTTTCATAATTGGATGTTAAATATTGAGCGCGGTCCATTCTGTATAAGTTTGGTCTCCTGAATAGATCAAAATTTAATAAAGTCTAACATTCTTTCTATAACTTCTTTTTGGGGAGGATTCAAGGAGTGAAAATTGGAGGAGTTTCGGAGAATACATTGAGTAATATTATATATAGGATCAGAGTACTCTAAGAATTGAAGAATTGCAGAAATTGAAGAAGTCTCAAGAAGCATTATCAGGTTCTATGTGATGATTGGTTGATGGTGATGATTTAATGTAAAGTTTTATTATCTCTCATATATTCTTGGGTGGAAGGAAGGGGCAAGGATGGAGAGTTCAACTCTCTCTTGATTTTTTGGAGGATTGTATATTCCTCTTGGAGTTTTATCCCTCCCTTTACATTTGGAAGTTGTAGCTACCTTTGGAAGTCATTACTTCCCTTGAACAATAACTATTGATTAGTTCCCATATATTGTGCATGGTGTATTGTGGTGTATTGGTGTAACTCTTATACTATTGTTCATTGCTCATTGGATATAGTTGAATGGTTTAAGTATAAGTTGAAAAAGGTTTTAAATTGTACATGATATTGATTCACCCCCCTCTCAGTATCAACAAACATAATTAGCATAGGCATCAGATACATGATTAGCACTCCTAGGAATGTGATAATTGTGATAAAATCAAATTGTCATTCTAAAAGACATACCCGTAGGAATTGTTAAAGTAAAGTAGGATCACACACACGGTAATTTCCATTTGACTAACATACTACTAATTGGGAATCATGTCTAACTTCTAGAGAATGAATACCATGTGAGATAGCATCACGCAAAATTTCTATGACGGTGCTATATTCGGCCACATTGTTCGTGGATGGCTCTAGGCATACACCGCCTGAAGACACCAGTAAGCCCTTGGGTGAGTAAACCACCCAAGAGGTAGAAGCCAAATTTCATGTATGATGAATAGCTCCATTTGTGAATCCTAGGTAGACCGAAAATTCTGTTGACATCTGTCAATAAAGGGAAAACTTGATAAGCAAGATGAAGACAAAAAAAAAAGGGAAAAGATATGTATAAACACTAAATTACATTAGTATGCAAAGAGTTCTTCCCAAGCCAAGGATCTAGTCTAATATCTTTTCAAGTAGAGCCCATTTATGGGCTTGGCCAACACATTCCCTTCATAATATTCCAACTCAGTGTCTCCTTTTTCTAGAACACGTCGCACGATATAAGGATCATGCCACATGGGTTTAAAGTTGCCTGCCCCCAGAGGTTCTTTGTCTTGTTCATATAAAAGGACCAAGTCACCCTCAGCATACAACTGAAGATAGACAGACTTGTCATATTGGACCTTGACAGATTTTTTGTTTGCCTCAATGGCCATAAAGGCCTCCCGATGCTGCTCGTTGAGACTCTCTAAGTGCATAAGGCATCACTCTAGATCTAAAGTGTAAGGGAGGAGTGCAACTGCCAACTTAAGAGAAGGGATTTCACATTCAATAGGAAGAATCGACTCCACAATGTGCACTAACTAGAAAGGGGAAAAACCAGTGGCTGTCTTAATCGTGGTTCGGTATGCCCAAAGTGAGGGATATAGCATGGTGTGCCAATCCGACTTACTCCGACTAACAATTTTTTACAAGATGGTCTTGAGAGACTTGTTGACGGCTTCTACTTGCCCATTTTCTTGGGGGTAATAATGGGAGGAATGACCATGTATAAACCCCAACTTATATTCTATTTCTACCATCATTTCGTTCTAAAAGTGACTACCATGATCAGTGACAATATCACTCTGGATATCGAACAGGGAGATAATTTGATTGAATACGAAGAAGGCAGCAGCATTCCCATTGGATTTCATGGTAGGCATGGATTCGGCCCACTTAGTAAAGTGGTCGAAGGCCATGATAATATGTTGATGCCCCCCATCTGAAGTTGGGTTGCAATCTACGAAGTCTACCCCCCACTTGGTGAAGGGACCGATAGTAATGACTGGGTGAAGAGGGGCTGGGTGTGAGCGCATTTTCTGAGTGAACACCTGGAAAGGGAGACACTTATTAACTTCTTTAATACAATATTTAAATATAGTAGGCCATAAATAACCAGCTCATAATATTTTTTGGGTTGTCGCAAACCTAGATAGGTGACCACCACAAGCCCCTTTGTGGCAATCGCTTAGGACTGACTCGGCCTCTTCATGAGTTAAACAACAATGTAACATATCATCTATTCCTCGGTGATATAAATTTTTTCTGACGATAGTATACTTCTTGCCTTAGTATCTAATACGTCGTCGGTCATCTCACGAGAGATGTTGAGCGAACTTCAAGGTTTGAATATATAAGACAATGTCTGCATACCAGGGGTCAGACAACAAGACAAGGAAAATGTGTTTGTCCACAAACAAATCAATGTGGATAACATCCTCATCTAATCATGGAAAATCAGATATTAACTCCGCGAATACTAGTGTTTTCTTGGACTTTGTCGAAGTGAAGTCGAGATCAAACTCTTGTAAAATGACAATCCATTTATTATATTCTCCCCCTATGATACACCTGGTAAGGATGTATTGAAACGGATTGACATTAGCAACCACAATAGTCTTGCAAAGCAATATATAGTGACATAAACATTAGACTACATGAATGGTAGCCAAAGATAGCTTTTCAATGTGAGAATAATTGAGCTCAGGACCAACTAAATTTCAACTAAGATAGTAGATGACAAGCTCTTGGAGCTCATCATCTTCCTTAACTAGAACCATACCAATCGTCTCTTCAGACGTAGAAATATAAAGCAAGTAATCTCTATTGTAATTAGGAGACTTCATTAGAGGGGTCAATACCAAGGCTTTCTATAAAGCATCGAAAGAATATTGGGCTCGCTCATCCTAGATAAAAATGGTTGTCTCTCTTCAAGAGGTGCATGAAAACCTTAGTGATATTGGCATAATTCACTATGAACCAATGTAGAAAGTTATCTTTCCCCTGTAAACCCTTAAGTTGTCTAATCATGTGCGGGGGAGGCAATTGAAGTATTTCTTCCAAATTAAGAGGATCTACCATGATCCCGGTATCGAAGACTAAAAATCCCAAAAGATGACCAAACTTAATGCAAAAGATGAATTAATGAGGGTTCAACTAGATTCTACAATAACGATATCCTTCAAAAACAAGTCAAAGGTGCATAATATGATCCACTCTCTTGTGGGAGTGAGCAGTAAGATCATCAAGGTAGGCTTCGACTATGTGCCTAAGATCATGAAAAGAGAAAGTTATGGCACGTTGGAAGGTTGCTCCGGTGTTTTTAAGGCCGAAAGTCATTTTTCGGTATGTAAAAGTACCCCAAGGACATATAAATTTTGTCTTGTGTTGGTCCTCAGGTTTTATTTGGATTTGGTTATACCCTGAAAACCCATCCATAAAATAAAATATCTCCCTTCTCACACACTCGTCAAGAATCTAATCGATGAAAGGTGTGGCGAAGTTATATTTAGGAAAAGCCTTGTTCAGTTCATAAAAGTCCATACATACACGAATGGTTCCTTTCTTTTTATTCACAGGAACGAGTTTGGATACCCATTCGGTCAAAGGAACCGAGTAGATGAAGCCAACATTAAGTATCTTCTCTACCTCTACCTTGATAGTAGGGGCCTTCCTAGGATTCACAGCTCTAAGACGTTGTCGAACAGGTTTGGCATCTGGGTAAGTTCTAATCTCATGTTCGACAATACGAGGTTCTATCCTTGGAATATCTTCATATGACCAAGCAAATACATCTCAAAATTCTTTGAAGAGATTGGTGTAGATCAGAATTTCCTCTAGAGAACAATCTGCACCTATATTTACATTTTCAATATTGCCAGGGGTACAACAGATATCGATCAAGACGGTAGGAGAAATACTTGCCATATTTCCTTCAAAAAAAATGTCATGCGTATCAAGTGGAACTACAACATGACCGACTATATCACTCAAAGTAGACTGAAAGTCATCTTGCTCGATTCTTTCAAGACTTGGGAGAAAATAAGATCGATGATGCATATCATCCCAAGGTCTATCGGAACCATTCATGGCTTCTTCTGAAAGAAAATTCTCATCTAGGAAATCATTCAAACAAGACAACGAGGTGGCCCATACATGCCTAAGAACAATATCCTCCTCATTCGTCGTTGAGGTAACCAGATCGGGATCAGCAGAAGAGTCAATAAAAACTTGATACGTAATCTCTGTTGTCGATAGTGGCATGGCCATGCCAGCATGTGAATGACCTTCACACGATGAATTCAGGGAAGGTAGGGTCCATGGATCACTAAAATAGGAAGTGCAGAAAGGAATGGACCTCTCTGTCAAAGCAGGCCTGCTATACATGGTGTAAATGTGGTGATTCAGTGTCGAGAAGTTGAAAGTACCCATAAGGGAAGAATACATTCTGACAACGATATTCTCAATTGTCAGATGAGAATTGTCGATCACAGGGATCGATGCTCTGAAAGATGCATTAGGACTAGAGTATGCAAAAGACAATTGGTCGACCATCATGATCTTCCCTTGATGAGGAAAACAAAGTGTATGAAAGACAGACAATATGACAGTGACCATAGCATAGGTGCAATTGTGACCTAGTAACAGGTTATAATCAAGAGGTGCAACAACTACCTCTACCTCCACCTCTACCATATTCCCACCTAACTAGACCGGAAAGGTAGGGAGAATACCATGAGGGTGGAAGGAATGACCTTCAAATGCAGTCAACATGTTCAATGACTTGGAAAGGGTCTGAGAAATGAGAGCTTTCCAACAAACCAGGGACATCACGTAGGTGGCAGTGCCTTCATAAACAACCACACGTTTGTGGTATACTTGGAATACTACACGTGGATTTGGAAAGCCACATGGTAAGGTAAGCAAGGCTTCACATCCATGAAATCAAACTTGATAACATTTGAGCCACTCAGTTCTAGATATCATAAGGAAGAGAGTAAGGAATTCCTCTGTGAAGGAAACGTCTGGAGCACCTCCAAAGTCGACATCGCACAAGGGGTTTGGCCCAAGTCCTCAACAATAGATTAGTTTTGGGCGGCTCTAGCATTAGGATTGTGGATAGAGAGGTTAAGTACTCCTTTCAGAATATGAGGCAGTGGCACTGGTTTCTCATTCTGTAAGTTCATCTCCGTAGGAGGAGGGGGAGCTTCTAGATCAGAGTTAGCTTGCGAAGAGCTATAATCTCAAGATCAAGTGTCTATATCAATTTTCACATCAACCATGTTGATACATACGCGGTCTCCATATTGAAACGGTGGGGTTTGACTCCCACCGGCCACATTTCTGGCATTCGAAGATCTCGAGGCTAAGTGTTGGTTATGTGGGAATGGATTCGTCAGCACAGTGGGAGGTAGATTCAAAATCCTCATAGCCTCCGTGAGTTTAGGGCATAAATGTGTAAGGTGGTCATCGGTACAAATCTTACAAGGAAACTTCACCTTACATTTCTCTTTCTTTCGCTCTCCAACATTATCATTTGGTTTCCCATTATTATCTTTGTCCTTGGGTTTATTACCATTTTTCCCACCCTTACAATTATTTCGACCTTTCCTTTTATTCCCGCCTGGTTGTTGGTCACCATTTGGGTTTTCAACGATTGCACAGAATGTACATCCACCAACTGAGTGGAGTTGGAAGACACATACGAAGTTGTTCCTCCAGTAGACTGATTTAGAGACAAAGTCTTCAAGTGGCTCATCGTCGAGTCTGCAGACTTTACATTGGCAGATCCTACAATGCCATTGGCATGAGGTCCAGTTTTTCCTAGGGTCGTAACTTGACCACGGTGCTTCTGAAATAAGGTGATATAACATCCTATACTGAGCATATATTAAATATAACTGATGGGCTCTAAAAATAGCTTCTTCCTCAGTGGTGACCCCGGAAATAGAAACGTCCTTCGAGATAGGAGGGTGCAAAGACTTTAGGAACCATTCTAGGAGAAATTTCAAGGGTATAGGAATCTTAATCAACCTCTTATGTCTGTGTCACTCCTAGATATGATCCGATATATGAGTGGAAGTATCCGGGCATAAAGTCAAAAAAAATTTGAGGCGAGCATAATAACGAATAGGCAATTGGAAGTGGTTAAGAAAGACCATCACCAACTGATTAAATGACCCATATGCCCCCCTAGGTATCTCAATATACCACTGTGCAGCAACTCCAATGAGAGTGC
The DNA here is from genome assembly GCA_009831015.1 of Picea engelmannii. Classification (NCBI taxonomy): domain Eukaryota; kingdom Viridiplantae; phylum Streptophyta; class Pinopsida; order Pinales; family Pinaceae; genus Picea; species Picea engelmannii. The sequence goes on along the minus strand of ML833949.1, from coordinate 26,842 downwards.
ATTGAAACAATCGTAATCTAATAGAATCATCGTTAAGGGAATTCGATGAGCACCAAAGTTGAAAGGTAGTGACGTGATCACCAGGGTCCTCTCCATTCTTACCTTCAAACTTTGGGATGTCAGAAGGAAGCTTGGTGGGGATGGGGGGCCATGTGGTATCATGAATCATCGGGTCATTCATTAACTTAGCCAAATCAGGTAGATTAAGCATGGCCAGAAAAGAGATACGGGGTTGCAACATATGGCCCCATCCTCCCGCAAATGATTGTGTGTTGGGAACTGCATTCCACCCAGGATTCTGGTAAGAACCAAAACCCTGTCCATACTTATAAGGCCCTCCTCTAGGCTAACTCGTATAAGGTGCGTTGGGCATCATTCCAACAAGAATGTTCTGATGAGGATTATGAAAATTGCCCCCAATCGAATTAGATCCAGGTTGGGGGTTATAAAAATTGCCCCCAACCGGATTGGATCCAGATTGGGGGTTTCCCAAAGTGTAAGACCAACCTCCTCTGGGTGTGAACCTGGATGATTGAATTGGATTCATCATGCCAAAATTATTGGTCAAAATCGACATCAAGGAGGTAGAGATATAGGATGGAACTTGTCTGCCAGGTTGGTTGTTCCATCCAGCTGTAAAAGGATTAGAATCGGGGTTAAGATAAGGCACACTTCCTATATTAGGGTTCGTCTGAGGGATATGAGAACCACCAAATTAAAATGGAGTGTAAGGAGGTGTTGTGTCCCCAAGTCCAATGCTAGGGTTATGGCCAACAGCTGATATGGAAATCGAAAACTGTGAAGTGAAGTTAGACATGCCATAGGAAAATGGATTAGAAGCCATAGGGATGGACTAAACATTGTAACCTGATGAATGACCAAGACCCCCAAAATGGTTTGAGGCAAGAGATGAAAAATTAACTATAGGTTGAGCCATAGTACCAGTATGTGCCTCCATAACTGCAACTGTAGTGGTTGCAGGAGTCGAAGGGGTTTCATTAACTATGGTGGGTATGGGAGTCGAAGAACTCCCATTATTTTGGAGACTAGATTCAATACTCATCCTTGTGGAACCATAAGTCTGAAACGTGGATGTGTGTGTACCACGCCTAATAACTCTACGCCTTTTAGAAGGAAAGAACTCGAAATCTGGTGGTAACTGTAACAACCGATAGGACCGGCAGGGATGTTGGTCTAACTCCGCGATGACTTATGACTCTACAAAATAAGAATATCCTAAGGACAACTAGTAATCAAAGAGCATACCAAAAAATTCAAACGGCTAATATGCATGCAAATGGGCTAAAGTGGCTGAGTAGCCTCCCTCGCTAAAGAAGGTATGTCTCGTCCAAGAGGGACCTGAAACTCCCCGCTAAAGTTTGGAGGTAACAAAATTAGTTATAGGGGCCCTCATGGGCTTAACAACTAGACGGTCAGATCCCCCTGGAGAGGTAATCTTCCATAAAGGTTCTGTGTTGTCCAACCCCTATCTGACCCAGGGTACAAGTAGAATAACCCCTGCTAGTAACCTATGAGATACCTAAGTCAAGCAACTAATAAACCATTGTATAACTGATGCACAGGCGAGAAATCATAAGTCTGTATTACCATATGGAAGGGGTAGAAAAGCCCGAAACCTTGAAAGAACTGCCTCTCATAGAGGTATGGGTACTAGCAAGATTCCCAAATATGAATAAATCCACAGAAACATATCTGACTCTAGGCAAGTATCCGGGGGTTATCCCTTCAACTAACTTTGCACGACTTCATGATTAACTCCAGTGTGAATGAACATCCTAATATTTCCAATTATACAATGGACTTCTCAACTCCCTGTCTCAGACACATATGTTGATTTGATTTCCTTGGATAAGTTTACTCACAAAATCCAAGGCACTAAATCCTAGACTAGTTTGTGCACCCTAAAAATAAAATCATGACTAATCAATTTTAGTTTAAAGTGTAATATTTAATGTTCATGATTACTCAAAAGGGTATGGAAGTGAAACTCATGATATTATGACTCTGCAAGAAAATAAATATAATTATAATGCAAAGTCTAATTTTAACTTTTCAATGAATGATATGTGTATAAAAACAGTGCAATTTTCAATTTCAACTTTGCAATTCAGAAGTAAAATGCAATCTTTCACTAAATGCACTAAGCTAATGATAAAGATTCAAAAGACAAAAATGCCAAGCAATGTAAAATGCCATTTTTTTTTGTATTTTCAATATATTAAAGAGAAATTGCATGGACTAAAAAGAAACCTGATATATAAATTCTACTGTGTATAAACGGAATAACTCAAGTAGAATACCAAGCAGCCAAGCAACAACCCAGAGTTCAAGGAAAAATCAAAAATGAAAAATGACGAGAAAGACTACGCCCAAAAGTTCAAATCCAAATAGGTTTCCTGTCAACCCAGAGAAGCTCAATAGGCATTATAGAAACCTAAGAAGGCTCAACAATAATTAAATCCCAACTAGTAACCACCAAACCAAGCAACTAAGAAAGGAAATAAGGTGTACACGACTATTCAGGGAAACAAAGTGTATATACGCAGCTAGCAGTGAGACAACACACATGTGTACATGACTGTCAAGGAAATAGGGCGCATGCAGGCTTGAAAACAAGGCCAGTCAAGGGTAAAAGGGCTGAGAACTTGGACCCAGAGTGAACAGAAAATGTCAAGCAAGGATACGACAAGAAACACAAAGGAAAAAGAGCAATGCAAGGAGAAAAAGTACTTCAACCCTTAGAAATAATATCTTTCCCTAGTGGCATCGCCAGATCTGTTACAAGGGAAAAACTCTTTATGGCCAGGTTAAAACACAATAGACAAGTATGACTGTATAAATCTACTCACTTCCAACATATTCTATATAAACCAATGTGCAAGAGAGATAAGAAAAAATCCTACCTCGTTCCAACATTTGATGATATCCACCATTGAGCACTTCAACTCAAAGCTTTGTATCTACAACAAGTTCTCAACAAGAAATCAGAGCAAGTATATAGTGATAATATAAAGGGGTTAGCACATTAGATAGCATAATCCATTAATAAACATTGCAAATATGCCCATGGATAATGATCATATATTTTCACGATACCAATTGGACGGGAAAGGAGTATTTCTATTAATAAAAGATCAGCAAAAGTGAAAACATTACAGACTTTCATGTCGACACAGTTCGAAACAAAGAAACCAAGTTCCTTCAAACTGGGCCTCCACCACTTCAATCCTCCACCAAAGGCAAGCTCATAGAAAATATACAATGAGGTTCTCTCAACAATAAGGAAAGATCTTGGGGATTGAACACTGTGTTCAAATTTGAGGGACAAAGGGATGTAGACTCAATATGAAGTAATTTCTCCAGAGCAACTTTGCTCTCAAAGTTGAATTCTTTCTCCTTTTGTCCAAGGCTCGGAATTGTGCTCTTATAGCCTTCAAAATGAAACTGAAGGGCCGAGTCAGAATGTTTCCAGTATATGGAAGGCCAAGGATCAGAGATCTCCTTTTGTGACATGGAAACCCGACTTCATTTTTTGTATTTTCTGGCACAAATCCCGATGTATGCGGGTTGTAGTGGAGCAGCCTGTGTATATGCATGTTGTATAGTATATAGGGTGTGTATATGTGCAAAAATATGTATTTTTAGCTCTGGATTCATCAAAAAGGGATGGAAAGTCTGCATAGGGAATGGAAAAAGGCCCTTTGTGCAAGATAGCAATGGTGAGGCAAATCTTGCTATAACATCTTTCCCAAAATTTCCCAAGTTCTTTATGTCATAATATTCACACGTGTTTTTTCATCCAGAACACAGTCTATGTCGAAGTCTCCTATTCTTGTTTCTATGCACTCCTTCTCTTTTAAAATCCCTGATAAACTGATGTCTCTATGATCATTTAGTGTTTATTTCATTTGCAATAATATAGTCTCCGATTCTTTCTGGTGTTCTAGTGTTAAGGTCCTAACCCGCACATAGGTAGCTTAATGTATTCGGATGTAATAAAGGTCAATATTAATAAGACCTTTCAATAAAATAGAATAAGGCGGATGTAAGAAGACCTAATAGAAGCTTCCGCTTCTAGAAGGATCTT